>PVKA01005530.1:30004-89868 GCA_004027165.1 Ctenomys sociabilis
TATTTTGTGCAGAGTCTCACTATGCAGCTTAGACTCACAGTGATCCTTCTGTTTTCAGCCTCCCCAGTGCTGGAATTACAGGCGTGCACCACCATGCCCAGACTCTGTGGCTGACTCAGTGGGCCTGGGGCCAGGGCTGGTGCTGCTTGCGGGGGCAGGGGCCAAACCTGGTCTTTGTGCTTGCCTAAACAAGTGCTTAGTCCACTGGGCTCTCTCACCGACCTCCCCCAGCCCCTTTTCTGATACATAAAATTTTGCAGGAAATTGTTTTGTTGCTTAGCTCAAAACAGTCAATAATGCCTTAAACTGTGAATCTCATTTTGTAGTAAGTAAACATTTCTAAATCATTATGGCTAAAAATAAGGAATTTGAAAGCTAATAGCTTCAAAGAATTTAGAAGCACAAACTATAGGCCTTAAGCCTTCAAATCAGAAAATACTGGGAGACGCTAGACCATTCTGTGAATAAAAGATACTTCATCTTAAGAGAACAAAGGTATTTTTCCTGTGTTTTCTTGTGTCTTTATTTCTCTAGAAATTATTTGTGAGTTAAAAGCTAATTGTCATATTTGTAGCTTTATAAAGATTTAAAGCAATAATTGCATCTTGTACTATGAATACTAAAAAGACCATATGCAATGTATTAATTATTGTAACTGTCCCACTAACTTGTTTTGAAACTGTCTCATTACTACCTTTTTATCAATAAAATTAATAAAATACATAAAAAGAAAACTATGGTAATGCCAGTTATAATTTTTGCCCTTTAAAAATACATATCCTGACTAATATTTTTTTGTTTATAATTCAACAAATGGAGCCAAAGAAACATTTCCATATGTGATATACTTTTATTCAAAATGGGCTTAATTTTGTTTCAGGATTCATTTTGGAATGAATGGCTCCTTAAGAATTAATCCACTTCCATATAAACCTAAAAATGAAGTTTCTCCTGTTTTTGAACTGCAGCTCACCAGGGATTTGATTTGTTTCTTTGACTCATCAGTAGAACTCAGGTAAAAAAAAAAAAAAAAAAAAAAAAAAATATATATATATATATATATATATATATATATATATGCAGTCCTTGGACCTACAGTTTGCTTTGGAACCTCACCTATGTTACTAAGTAAAGAGTTTTATTGATGAAACTTAATTATAAAGGACTTTCAAATAGGAAAATTGGTTATGGCATTCATTTTCCATGGAACCCTTATACCATGATTGATATAAATTGTTTATATTTATATTAAAGCTCATTTCAAATGACACTGACATTGTAAACCAGATTTTGTGATTAATGAGCTTTATATTCCTTTCTGCAGAAACTCAATGGAAATCCAACAGAGCATAAGAAGGATGGAAGAATTAGATGTGTGCTCACCTAAATTTAGTTTCCTAAGAGCAGAAAGTGAAGTTAAAAAACAGCGTGGCCGGATGCTCTGTGATGTGCTTTTGGATCAGAAAGTGTTGCCTGGTGTCGGGAACATCATCAAAAATGAAGCTCTCTTTGACAGTGGTCTCCATCCAGCCATCAAAGTAAAACATACATATTTTTAAATTATTCCTCTATAATTAAGTAATATTATAGGACTAGTGCAGACCATTAAATTTGAGTTTCAGAAGCACATTCTGTTCAGGCTGCAGGTCTCTTTCAAGCCTTTGCTTGTGTGGCTTCTCAGGGTGGCCCGTGGTGAACACCTCAGTACTGCTGTGCGCATCCCCCCATCACATTCCCAGGCTTCCTTAATGTGCTTTGCCTTCTGTGTTTTCCATACTATGTATAACTCAGACACAACATAGTTGTTACATTAGTTGTTTTAAAAAATGTGTCTCCTGCTAGAATACAGTCTCGAAAAAACACAAATCTGTCCTGCTCAGTGATGCATGCAAACATCTAGAGAACAGGGTCGGACTTTTGATAGACTTTAAACAGCATGTGCATAATGTATGAATGAATGAGGCTCATAACTTTTTTTTCTGTTTGGCAAATTCAATACATACTCAACACATACTTGAGTATTCCTAATCCTCATCTATTCCAGCTCATAATGGTGGCAGAAAATCCTCTCAACAGAATGGTAAGATTGGAGTTCAGATAGCAAGAAATAAGGAATAAGCAATCAACAAGCAGATGGGAGTAAAAATTAGTGTTGCTGATGGCAACACTAGGCTGCTAGGACAAAGAGTGGATTTGTGGGTTTTGAGTGTTCTCTTGTGTTTCAGCTGAAGAGGGGTGAATTTGTGTATATAGGCAAAGAAAAAAAAAAAAAACTGGAGAGAGAAAGATGTTAAAGCCCTAGAAAAGAGAGTGGTGATTCATATAAGTGATAAGGTCTAAGGTCAGAGAGTTTGGACACTGAATGCAAGGAAAATACCTATATTTTAATTTCCAATGGAGAATCCACATCAGGGTTTTTAATCCAAATTTGTTACTATCAGCTGAATTATCTATAACTCAATTAACTGTGCCTATTAATTATTTTTATTAAGATGTATAATTATTGTTAACTAAATTATTTTTAATGTACACCCAAAGCTACCTCTTTGTTTTGTGTACTTTCAAAATGATTTTAATAAAAACCAAAATCAGTAAGAATTAAGTTTTAACAGAAGCCAGTTGTTAATTTTCAAATAGGTTCTCTCTTTGGGAATAATTTAGTTTAATTAAACAATATTTTAGCAAAAAAAGTTTGTAAAAATTTTTTAGTACTAAGTTCCTGAATTGCCCAAACTGGGTTTGAACTTGCAATCTTGCCTCAGCACCTGAGAGGGTTGGGAATAGGGGCGTGTATTCCCATGGCCAGCTGTGAATAAACATCTTAAAATCATTTAGATATCTGTGGAAAATGTTTTCTAAAAACAACAGAGGGTAGTTAGTGTTATCTATAATTAACTAAAGATTTGCTTTTTATATGTATGACTAGCCAGCCGTTTATCTGTAATGTCTGCAAAATTAAAAATTCTGACATTTCTGAAGTTTAGTTATTAGTCTCCTAAAACAATAGGCAACATGATTGAGAAATTAATAGTTTACCAATTATAGATAAGAGCTAACATATATGCAAGTATTTTAAGTAATAAATGTTTTTAAAATATATAAGCTTTAAAAGTTAAATAGTTGAACATTTATATTTTTAGAACAATTATGTTGATTAGATTTTAAATTTTATAGCCCTGATTATTTATGTATGTGTGTAAGTGTATGCATGTGTGTACATTCAAATGCAAAAACAAGTGCATCAGACAGAATTTCTTTTGGAATTACCATCAAAAACACACGGGCCAAATGAGAATTAGCTCTGAGATTCATACCACAGTTTTTCATAAAAGAATTTCTCATAAAGTCTGTTTCTGAGTCCTTCAAAGTGTTAGTAGATATTTTGTGTTAACATATGAATACAGATTCATATCTTTTTAAAGCTTCATGGTGATGTTGATGGTCATCTACTCCTTTGGCTACTTTTCCCTACTTTTTTCTATTTTATTTCCACTTTTTTTCAAGTGGCTAGAAGATAATGCTAGAGCATTGATGATGTTTCATGCAAAATATTCAATAAATATTTTAATTGTGAATAAAATGTATAAATAGAAATAATATTTTAACATTACTACTATAAAAATAAAGCTAGTTAATGACAATATGTAAGAAACAGAAAGTCTTGAAGATAGGCATGTACTTTAATCTGTGTGTAGTTCTCTTTAACAGAAGTCATAAGTGGCATTTGTCCACAGTAATAAATTGTGAAAATTTGCTGTAATTTTTTTATATTGTTAGGTTTTTCAGTTAACAGATGAACAGACCCATTACCTCGTGAAGATGGTACGTGATTTCAGCATTCTCTTTTATAGGGTAAGAACCAAAATTGTTGTCTGGCAAGTGGAAGGGCCTGAGTTCAATCCCCAGTTCCTCCAAAAAAGAAAAAAAAAAGAACCAAAATTGTCAAGTACTTAAATGTCCACGGTTTCCCTTTGATTGACCAAAAATGTAAAAGTTGTATATAGCCATCTAGTGGTAAGAGTATAGAGATACAATAAAGAAGAGTGAGATCTTATGGGCATAATTAACATCTTGAAATTCTACATGATAGGTCAGTCCAAATTTGTCTATGATTATGTTAAATTATCTTTAGACTAAAATGGGGAACAGTTATATTATCATTTTCTATAGAGTCTTACTCTAAACATATTTTTAAAATAGAGATAAAAATATTAGAATACATATTTTAGAATTTGCTACTTATCAGTGATATAGATTATTTAGAAACTATTTAAATTTAATTTCTTCATCTATACAATTTGATATTTATTTATTTATTTATTTATTTATTTATTTATTTATTTTTGGCAGAACTGGGGATTGAACTCAGGGCCCTTGCATTTGCCAAGGAAGCACTTATTCCACTGAGCCATCTCCCTGGCCCCTGCATAATATTTATAATAAAAATTGTTCTGAGAAGGAAGTAAGTATTGCTAATAGGTAGATTCTAAAAGTTGTGTTTTTCATATGTAGAATTCAGTAAACATTTTGTATTTTAAAGTATGTGTAATATATCTGTCACAGTCTCTTCTGTATTCAGAATTATTACTTTTACTGTGTTCAAAAGGAAAGGACACTAATCAGAGATGTTAAGCAGAGATGTAGAATATTAATCAATCCACATGATTCCATTATGATTTTTAAAAAGGAAAAAAGGCTTAGTAGTAGTCTTCATTACTTGACCGAAAGTACTGATGAACCTCTTGGTTTGTGTATCTGCCTTGCATAACTGTGGCTATTTTAAAACTACACAGGCTCATTTATTCCAAAGAAAAATTACACCAGAAAATAACCCATTTTCTGCTCATATTAAGTTGAATATTTGAATACTCTGCTTTAAATTAATATAAATTGTGTAATTTTCACGTCATGAGAAATGGTGATTCCTATTTCTCAACTTATAAATTTTCTCACTGTTAATGTTAACCCCAAATATTTTCTTGATAGGAGGTTTAAATGGATGTGAGTAGAATAAAACTGTGACAGAAAATATAAAAAAATGTCTTTTGAGATAGAACATATACCAAAATGGAATATATCTCTAGTAGAATGTTACATGAATTTTTATTCTCTTTCTACTGAATTTCTAAGGATATATATATATATATATATATATCCTTTTTCAAGTCAACAAAAAAATAGTCTTGTTAAATTTTGTTCCCTAGAAATGTTTTTACCTGTTGAAATTGAGTGAGCAGCTTTAGCATTATAAAAATAGATTTAAAGTTAATCTATGGCAAGCACAGGGTCCTGAGTTCAATCTCTGGTAGCACCAAAAAAAATAAATAAATAAAGATAATCTAGTCTTTCTCTTTTAACCACAAAACTATGTTTAATAAGACAAACTTAATACAAAAGATACTTTAAAATATAGAACTTTTATATACCATTTAGATAGGAAGTTAGTCATGTAAAGACTGTGTGCTAATGCGTTATCATATGACTTCTTTATTTCATATAAATCTTATTTCACTGACATTACTGAATCTTATCAAAACTATTTGCTCAGATGAAAAAAAAATATGAAACTGTGCAAACATAGGTAAGTTTTTATAGATTGTTTTCAGAGTAGACTTTCAAGAATATATCTGGCTCCTAAGTAATGCTGTTCTGTGCATAACTTTTTTTTTTTTTCTTTTTTTTTTTAAGTGCTGTAAAACAGGATCAGCTATCTCTAAACACTATAAGATTTACAAGCGCCCCAATTGTGGTCAGTGCCACTACAAAGTTACAGTATGTCGCTTAGGGGAAAATAACAGAATGACATATTTCTGTCCTTGTTGTCAAAAAGAGAATCCTCAGCACATAGACATATGGTAAGATATCAGATTTAAATTACATAATTAAAAAGCTAATTTCCGGGAATATGCCTGAATGACTGTCAATCTATTCATAAGACACCATAATTCAAAAGTATTTGAACCTTTGAAAGGACAGGGTTAAAAAAGAAGTAATCAAAGAATCAAAAGAAACCAAAACTGAGAAATATAGATCACTTCTGAATTCAGTTAGAAAGCCTCTTACTAAGACAATGGTATCCGCCTTGTAAGTATGATTGTCTTTGTAAAATAGATATCGAGAGAGTCAATAAGTGCAAAACTGCAACTATCTTCAAAAGCTTTTGTTTCATTTAGAAATAATGTTATAAAAAACAGCAAGCTTTTCTTCCAGAATGTATATTTTCTTAATGAAATGACACAGTTATTAAGCATATGTATGGTGGTTCTGCCAGTTGCTGAGTATGCTTCTTTCAATAATGCATTGGAGCACTGGGGAAAAAAAATCATAGAATGGGTTTGGGAACCCTCAATAAGATGAACTTGGACTAAAATTCCACTCATCACATGATGGAATTTGTGGATCAGTGCAGTATTTTTGGACTCCTGGAATTAACTGTTGTTTCAGAACCAATAATCCTCACAAAATCTAATTCTGCCAATACATGGTCATTCTGGTAAAAGGTTAAATGTCCTTTTAAAGTCAGCTAGGAAAATGATTAACAATATAAAGTAGCTAGAAAGCAGTATATCAGATTATAAATGAAAACTATCAATGCAGATATGATGTACATGAAATGCTGAGTTCAAAAATATTAAAATTTATATGTATGTATACTTTAATATGTGTTATATTTTATATATGTCACACACGTAATCATCTTTTAAAGAAAGTGTGATTTGAAATAATTTCAGAAACGGAACTTGGGGGCCTGCCTGTGAGATAGCTCAGCAGACTAAGTGCCTGCTTAGGCAAGCGCAGGGACCAGGGGTCTATCCGCGGCACCACATGCATGCCGGCCCCACCCCCAGGTGCACTGAGCTGGCCACAGAGTCTGGGGGTCTGCATGCCTGTAGTTCAAGCACTGAGGAAGCTGAAAACTAACTACAAGTCTGAGCTACATAATGAGATGGTGTACCAAATATATTTTAAAAAAATGGAATTTGGGTTAAGTAAATGAGAAAACAAAACATACTTTAATGGATGAAACACCATGGCTGTGAATCATTAACAGC
This sequence comes from Ctenomys sociabilis, assembly GCA_004027165.1. Taxonomy (NCBI): domain Eukaryota; kingdom Metazoa; phylum Chordata; class Mammalia; order Rodentia; family Ctenomyidae; genus Ctenomys; species Ctenomys sociabilis. The sequence goes on from PVKA01005530.1 coordinate 37,057, forward strand.
CCTGCACTGGTATACATTCATTTAGCCATAAGCAGTTAAAACAATGACTGACAGATAAAAGACTCAGTATGTATGTGTCTACTGAATAAATGTTTAGTGTCCTGTGTTTGTTTCTTATGAATTGGTAGCTTCAGACATTTTTTTTTAAAATCCATACTCTTCCCAATCATCAAATAAAACCATTTTTCATGTAAATAATTCTTAGCACCAAAGATGGTTTTAAGCTAGACTTTAAAGGCTATAGTTTCCCTCAAAGAGGCTGGAGGACTAAGAGTTGTACTGGCCACACAACGCGTGCTCCATGCTTCAGGATATTGAACAGTTAAGCTTGGTTTTACACGTAGGGTGGGATCCATCGATCTGTTGTCAAGAGCTTTGAAAATGGTTAACGTCTTGCTTAAATCAGTAGGTTAGGACTTTTCACTGATTATGGCATATATAGTAGTTAGCATGGGAATTGAAAAACCAGATCACATGAAGAGTATGTAGAATAATGGGTGAGAAATGATTAAGAAACCTAGTATCACAACACTAAAAATGGTACCCTAATTCAGTTGTCTTAAAAGTCTAAAAGAATTTGTGACAAATTTCGGTATGGAAGGTAATATGGAAGCTTCAAAGCCAAATCTTAAAGTTTCATTTTGTGGGCAAGTCTGGGAATGTTTGAATTTTGGGGTATGTGAAATAGTGGCGGGACATCCAGGAGTGGTGATAGATGGGCTCCATTAGGTGCAGGAAGTAAAGGCCAGAGGGTGGTCAGTATAGTATGGGCAAGGGAATTCACTGAAAAAGAATAAAGATATAAACCAAGGTCTGAGCTTCAGGAAAAACACATTACTATGGGATAGGAGAAAAAATAAGCGAAGAAAACAAAACAGTGCCAGTAAAATAGGGAGAGAATTGGGTACTTGGCTGTGCAAATGCCCCCAGAAGGAGGAGGTCTGGCCATCAGGCCCTGAGGTAAAGCATGACAATACAGCACAGTGGAAGTACCTGGCTCATGGCTTCCTCTATGTATCTCAAGCTGCCTTTTTTAAAAATGCTTTTTTGCTTGTGTATCTTTTCCTTTCAGCCTCTTCATCCACAGTATTCTCAAAGAGATCTGAATATTTAGTTTTATTGAACCAGTTTAGAAATGTGTTTTTCATGAACAAGAACATTTGTCATAGGACTGCACTGGTGGTATACATTTATTTAGCCATATGCAATTAACAGAGTGTCTGACAGATAAAAGACCTTCAGTATGTATGTGTCTACTAAATAAATGATTAGTGTCCTGTATTTGTTTTTTATGAATTGGTAGCTTCAGAGATTTTTTTAAAACTCCATACTTTTCCCAATAATCAAATAAAGCCATTTATCATATAAATAATTGTTAGCTCCAAAGATGTTTTTAAACTAGATTTTAAAGGCTATAGTTTCCCCCAAAGAGACTTAACACACGTCTATGATTTAGGGAAAGCCGTGCTATGCTAAATGTATTCAGGCCTTCTAACTTCTCCTCTCCAACCTAATCCTGTTTTATTTATGGCTACTCAGTTAAGACTTCTTAGTAAAACAGTTCTACAATCTAAAATAAATACATATAGCTTAAAAAGCTGGAAACCAATACTATTTACCAACTTTTAGGTTCTGTATGATTAAATATATTACCTTTTTGAATGAGTACTTTACACTTTTCATGTTGACCAAATTTTCTTGTTTTAAGGTATTTTATCTTAATTTGACGTCTATATTTAAAGGCGAACAGCAATGACCTAAATGCCCCTTCATTCACTAAATGCTTACTGAACTTTATTGTGAATCTTCCCCAGATTTTCTGGTTTTTATTTATTACAGACCACATTTTAAATGCCAGCATCATTTATTTTTGGCCCTTAATTATATGCTAGCTAATGTAGTTTATGTGTGTAAATATTGTTTCTTTAGAAGGATCTAAAAGTGCTCAAAGTCTGAAGTGAGAAGAAATGAGAAAATAGAGAATTAAAACAGCAAGATGGACTAGCATAAACTAAGATGGCTATACTGGTGTCAGTGGGGGCACAGAAGAGAAATCCTATCAGGAAAGAAGAAAGGAATGCTTTTTAAGAAGGCATATTTGAGTCTAGTATGAAAAGGTACTCATTAAATAAGGGGGCATGCAAAAGATTTTTCAGAAAGACGCACATAGGCAGTTTCACAGGGAAAATCCCTGATGCATTTAGAGAATTTCAAAAAATGGAAGGTCTCTGATTCCCTTAAGATGATATACTGGACTGTAATCAGATTTTTAAAAACTGTCTAGTTTGGAAATCATGATAGTTGATCGCCAGTTAATGAGAGTTTGGTGCCATTTGCAGGCCAGTTTTGATGGAGAGATTTTGGAGGGGACAAAACAATCACAGGCACACAGGAAACTTGATGAAAGCCTAGGATGAGTTAGTCTTGGCACGATGAGCTGTGTTTGGAAGGAAGTCTGTGTAGTTCCCATATTTAAAACATAATTTAAAAGGGAATATAGCCAAGTGATTACCACAGTAATTTACAGAATTATTGGAAAAGCTGCAGAAACTAGAGTCCTGGGGCTGGAAGCCATGCAGTAACCTTGCCTGGATTTTCTACAGAAGAGCAAGTAAAATGAGAAAATTTTGCTTTATGCTTAACCTCTGACCTCAAGCTTTGAAATAATGAATTATTTTAGCACTGTTAGCATATACTGGTATTTCAGCAAAGCAAAACAAAGAAAAAAGAAATATTGCTTTCCATGCTGGTAATCTCCGTCTTCAAGAACCCTTAAAGGCACGGTCATCCTCCGCTTGTGCCCTTGTGCCCCTTCTGTTGCCCACTTGGGCAAGTCAGAGATAAAGGGTGAATTAGTATTTGTACCCACTTCACTGTCTCTGAGCAAATGCATAGCAAAAAGTGAAGAAGATCCAACAGTCTCTGACTAGGTTAGCTTTGGTGATCTGAAGAAGAAAATGAGCCTATGAGAGAGGTGGAAGAAACCAAGAGGAGAAATAGTAGCCACTTAAATTCAGCTAAGTTAGAGGGTGGGAATTGGGTAAACTAACTTATAAAATTAAGGTAAACTTTAAAACGAGCAATATTAACAGATAACATGGGTGCAAAACTCCTTAAGCCTTAATATATGGAGTATTCATTTATTACTATATTCGAGTGAAAAGAGATTTTAAGAAAATATATATATATAAGATATAGGGAATGGTAAGTAGGAATCAATGTTAAAAGAAAGAACAACCTCAGTAGGCAACAAAATGATGAGGAGAGTACATTCTAGATAAACAAGGAAAATAAAGTTCCCTGCACACATTTCTGAAGAAACTTGCGACTTGTAAAGATTTTAACATGGAAGGAAGTTTTCCAAGAAGGTAGTTCATTAACCATGAAGCCTTGGACTTGGTTGAGGAAGATAGAGATTGAGTAACTAGGAGTCAGGTATGGCCCTGGAAGCCTGTCAAACCAGTCTGACCATGGGAGGAATTTCTTTTTAATTCCGTGTGTAATGGAAGATTCTGAAAGTTCTGAAACAGTGTAAAATAGCTCATTTACTTATATGTTTGAAAAATCACTCAGTAGGAGACAAGTGTGAAAACTGAGAAAGCTTGGAAGCTATTGGAAGACTTAAGCAGAGGAACTGCATGAACTGATTTGTGTTGTATGAGGATTACTTGGGCTGCTGGATAGAAAAGTGACTGTGGTGGTATTGCGGGAAAGCAGCAGCTTCAGGGCTCCCACAAGATCACAGCTGGAGGGTAATGGTGACAGGGAAGACAGCCAGGCTGGCAAAAAGGAAATAAGTGTGGACCATTGTTTGGAAGCTGAGGTAGGGTTAAGGACCTCAAGTAAGGTGTGTTCAGGAGTTGTTTTCTCTTGCCTCTTCCGGCTTTAGACATGTGTGATCAAATCATCTCCCTCTCTGTCTCTAAATCAGGACGCTTATGTTTATATTAAGGGAACATGTGGATAATCTCAATATGTCAAGACCCTTGATTATGTCTGTAAAATTTATTGTTTCCTGGAATTGTCTGTCACCTGATAGTATTAGGAAGCCATTTGTTAGTCTACTACACAATATTAGGTTTGGTGTTTCAGTTACTTACTAAGTGCAGATTGGAGAGTTTATTAGTGGGGCTATTAAGCAATGGAAGAATAAGGAAAGCGCTTCCAAACCTTACATATACACCAACACTAACAGCTGTGGACTACATTATAGTGGCATGCCTGCAAAACCTCAGATCCTCAAGAATCTGAAGCAGGGGGATCAGAAGTTCAGGCCCACCTGGGCCATTTACCATGACCTTGACTCAAAAATAAAACTGTAAAAATGTTTCAAAAGGTGATAGTAGAGGGGTTGGCCACTGTGTGGGATGCTAGGTAAAACACCCACTGCTGGAAAAAGAAAAATAATAATAAAGCTCATTAGTGACATCTATACAACAGAAAAGGAAAAAGCAGTGAAAAGTTGGAGTAGGTTGAAATACAAAGTTCACTAAAGTTGTGTTTGCTTAATTTTGGATAAATACAGCATGTCCCCTTTCAGAGTTAGTAGAAAACATAAATTAGGTCAGGTAAACAATTTTTTTTTTTTTTTCACCAATTCAGTCTGCCCTAAGGATGGCGCTGGCGCAGTATGTGGTGCTGGGGATTGATACTAGGTCCCCTGTGCCTGCCTAAGTTTCGTAAGCAGGGGCTAAAGACTGCTGAGCTCTCTTCCTGGCTCCAGGTGAACAAATTCTATAGAAGTTTCATAGAAATAAATACTAAGCTCTTTAAAAGTCAAGGTAAGCAAAGATAAGAGAATCATAATGAGGTGTATTTTACTTTAAGATTTTTTTTTTTTAATTTTACTGGATAAGCAAGAAAACCACCCTTTCTTTTAAACTGGCATAATTGTGTAAAAAGCAAAATGCTACAGAAGTCAGTGCTACCTTTGAAATTCAAAGAACTGATGTTCTGAAATGTAATGTATCAGAGCTTTACTTGGAAGAGATTTCTTCAGTACTGATGTTCAGAATCATGAGAGGAATGCTAACGTGGCCTTGATTGCTTAACCACATGAAGTGTTTTACAGACCCACATGCGTGCAGTAGAGAGCAGGACTGCTTCAGACCTCTAGAAAGGCGTCTTTGTGACAGTAAGTGGCCAATGAAGAACTCCATTGGCTTACATACGTGGCCAAAGGTCAGGGTTGGTTTATGGTTTGCCTACTATCCTAATAACTAGATATCTCATAATGATTAGAAAATATGAAATAGTTTTATATGAAGAGAACTAGTACAAAATACTTTTTTTCATCATTATATATCCACTAATTGATAAATGCTTAGAAAATGCCATAAAGAAATGCTGAAGTTTCTGGAATTTTCTTTTCAAGGATATAAAGTAATATAAAATTTTTCTAACTATATTTTCAGTGCTCTAATTTATGCATAGATTTTCTTGATTTAGTTAATTAATCATTGTTGTGGATTGCTAATCCAACTGGTGGTCAAACTGTTACACTCAGCAGATCTGAACTAGCATGGTGCTGAGTGTGTGATGGAGATTGTTGCCAGCAGCATAAGAAGCAGAACTGGAAAAGCTGGTTAGGGAAGCTGTGGAGGCTGCTGGGGACCTGTTGGCTGGTTCTCTTGAGCTATTCTGCTGAGTGACCTTGTCATGTTGGCTTTCCTGTTGAACTTGCCTATTCTCATCAGAGGAGAGGCTCAGAACCTCATTGTCACTGAGGATGACTGCGTTCCACTTTGGGGAGTTCTGGTATCTTGAGCATCACTTCCTAGCCCTGGAGGAAAAGATGGTTCTCAGCTCAGTCTCTTGGAGATGCTGGTCATGTTGGCTTTCCTCATAGGAACTTAGCTTTTCTCATTGTCAGAGGAGTTAAGGACCTCACTGTCACTGAGGATAGCTGTGGTACTTTTTAAGGGAGCTCTAGTTCTTAACCTGAGTGTGGCTTCCTGGCTCCAGTTCAGATCTGTTAGCCTGCTGCCACAGATCCTTCATCCCACTGGCACAGACTTTCTAGTTTCTACCACCAACTTTTGGACCTTCCCAGTGCAGATCCATAAAGTGGGCCAGCATGAGACATTATCATGGGCTCTAGGCCTCCAGTTGGATTCATAGGAGGCATGTTATGGACTCTAGGTCTTCAGCTGGATTATTTAGTCTTCAGTGTATGAACAAGTTTCCTTCACTCTTGTATGATTCATTATATGTGTCCTGTACTGTTTCATTCTTCGCAAGACTTCAAACTACAACAATCATAGTTTAGTTTCGCTTTAAAGAGTACTATTTACTTAAACTATTACCTGCAAGATGCTTCTTCCTGGTTATATCAAATACTTCCAGTCTGTTTTTAAAAACTGAGCTAAGTAAACACTTTCATTTATTTTTAACTTACTAGCAGTCAGCAAGACATAAGATAAAAGTTATTTAACAGTTATAACATAAGCAATTATAGGTAGAACTGGGATATTAATGGTTTTGTAATAGTTTCTGAAATACTCAGGATGTGTAAGAGTATGTGAATCATAATGATTAATTTTAAAAATTATTTTCTAGCAAGCTACCCACCAGAAATCCTATGATCAATTGGACATCTAGTAGGAGAGACCACCTGACTGACTCCATGAGTCGGAAATCAGAAGAGCAGTGGACCTGTCCAGTCTGTACCCTAGTGAATAAGCCGTCTGCTGAGATGTGTGATGCTTGCTCCACCTCAAAGCCTGTTGGTAAGACTGGATGCTAGTTTTGCGTTCATTTCTGAGGTTGTTAATTGTACCAAAACAGGTATACCCCTCTATCTTGCTACCTTTTACTAAGTGCTTTCTTTCTCTAAGGTGTAAAGGAGTTGCTTGTCTTTGCATGTAAACCATGCTAGTATTCTGTTAAAAATATTTTTTAACAGGGAGGAAAAACATGCTTGTGCTAAAACAGTGTGTGTCTTTGTATCTCAAAAAACTGAGATGATCGCATCTGTTCTCTACTGTTTCTAATGAATTATTCAATAAAGCTTTGTTTTATGCAGATTTCAGCAACTTTTGAGTTTGTTATTCAGTCCAAGTGTTTCATAAATTGAAAGGGAGGCTTTCTGTAAGAATATCTTTGCAGGTGGAATTGAAAAATGCTGAATTTTTTCTCTTCTTTATCCTTCCTACCCCTTGTTATTAAAATCTTTACCCAGACAATTGTACTGATTTCATTGAAATCCTTCAAAATAACTCTTTATAGCTCACAATTTCATGCGTTCAGAGAATGCAAAACCTCAGAGGAAACCTGTGATTAAGAAACCATCTCATTGATGCAGCTTCTATTGTGCTCTCAAAGTGTTATTTCTTTCTTCAATTAGAGATGAGAAAGTTCGCTCTTGACTTCTGGACCCCTGCATTTTGTTCGCTGTCACGTTGTCTTTTGTTCCCTGGGCCTGCAAGGCAGGCGTCGCCCCTTGAACAGCTTTTCTAATAGCCAAAGGGACTGCACCTCCTATTTCTTCTCCTTTATGATCGTTCAACAGAAAAAGCCCTCAGAAAAACCACAATCTTCACTTTCCACATTTATTTCAGCATTCTGAAATGCCTTTACATGTCTCGTAACTGTTTTGTCATTACTTTGAGTATGAAAATCACGTATTTTCACTGCAGTTTAAATATAGTACAGATTCCAGAATTCCAGAATGTTTTGTTAAAACATTACATTAACTAAATAATAAGTCTTTGTAATTAATCTTCACTTCTCCTAAGCCTTTCACTATGTCTTATTCATAAAAGCATTCTTGGTAGTCCATAGAGGCTTGTCTGTTTTATGGTATACCATCTATTAATTATTATCACTTTAATGCTTAGCCTAATAATAACAAAATTGATAGCTGGTTAACTTTTTAATGCTTCAAAATAATACAAAGCAAATACAAGTCTTTCTGGGTATATATACCTTTACATTTTAAATACTTCCTAACTAGAAGTTGATTAACTATAACTTTTCCAAGCTCACTACCATATCTTAGGAAATAGATATAGACAAACTAGAGAGAGACAACTAAAGTTTTTGATCAGATAAAAATATTTCAAGTAGTTAATATATTTTTAGGAACATTGCAAAATAATGTCTTTCTCCTTCCAGATTCAGTGTTCAAGAATGAAGAAAATTCTGTTGTCTTTGAACACTTAGTGAAGTACCCTTGTAATAGCTTTGGGAAAGTACATACTGAAGTGAAAATGAACAGGAAAACTGTATTTGGAACTACAACTCTTGTCTTGACTGATTTTAGCAATAAATCCAGTGCTTTGAAGAGAAAAGAAAGCCAAACTCAGACACCAGATGGGGAATTTCAAAATTCTCTTCCTGCAAACGTTTGTTTTAGTGATACACGGCACCCCTCTAAGGAGAGAACAAACTATATAACTCAAGTATCTAACAAAGTAAACATATCTCCTACAGTCTGCTTTCAGTCTGAATTATTTAGTTCAGCACATAAAAAATTGAAAACAACCCACTACCCAACACCAGATCGCAAAAGTTGCAACACTGGATTTTCTAACAGGTATGATATGTCTATCCATCGTCTTTAAGGTATTTGCACTAGGGTTGTTTTAAGGTATTTTTAAGATCTTTAAGGTATTTGTATTGCATAGATTCTAAGGTAGTACATCCATGGCTAAGGAAGTTGAATTGATTTTGGTAATGTAAGTCAAACCCTAAAGCTATTATAGTAATTCTTCCTTCTCTTCACAAGCTTATTATATTAGAGTATAGGGAAGAAAATATAAAGCAAATTCTGCATCTATACAAGGTTATTTTTTGTGACACTAACTAACACATGTTCAATGTATAAACTTGGAAAATACTGGCAAGTATAAAGATAGTTTTAAACCATCCATAATCACACTTGTTATCAATAACCACCATTAGCATTTTAAACTTATCATAAGTTGAAAACTTCATAAGTTGAAAAAATGCATTTAATACATCTAGCTATTAAAGCTAGATAATAAGCTAACACCATAGCAAACTACAAAATATTGATTGTGTCTCCCTGATAATCAAGCAGCTGAGATTCCTTGGTAGTTTCTAGTATGTAAAGATACAACTGGACTGTTTATCACCAGCTGAGGAAAAGATCAAATTTCAAAACTTGAAGTGTAATTTCTAATGTACACTTTACTGCTTTCACAATCATGTCAAAGTTGAGAAAAGCCTAAGTAGAACCATTATAAGTCAAAGAGCATTTGTATTTCTTCCAGTGAAAGATTCTTCTTCTAGAAAAGAAGCTATCATTCATAAAAGTTTAGTATGTGTTTTCTGCTTAAAAGAAAAAGGCATTTCTGGTGCTCTGAAATGCCTTTAGTGATATTGTATTAAGAGTTATGGTTGCATTTCATGTAGCCATGTGGGATAATGTTCTTATTTCAACCAAAAAGTCCTAAAAAGCATCTTAATTTTATATCTCAATTGAAAATCTTATAATTCCCCACACTGCCAGGCTTGATATAGCCTTCAGCATTACCAGCTACATCTCCACAGCATCCACAGACACTATTAACTGGGAAGCAGAAAATAGATAGTTGTATCTCTTTCACTCACTAAGGAATATTGCCAGCTCCTGAAGCTGTCTGTTGATGCTCCATAACCCATGTCCTTTTGTTGTTAGGGCTTTCTACCATTGTATGACATTTTTCTATGATTTTTTTTCCAAAAGTATTCTTAAATTTTTTTGTTAGAAAACAGGTGCCATATATCCAGCATTTTTAAATAAACATATACTATGAGAATGAAAGACACATGAATAAAAGTCTTTTCATGCCCATCAAAGTTAGGCAGAATTACTTTGGGTGGACTCCAAAGTCATCTCAGGTATAATCCTGATGAGTAGATTGTGCTCTGCTGAGCTATGCTCTGTGGTGGGAGGGTGCTCTGCCTGGCAGTGAGGTGAGGGACCACCTGCTATTCACTCCTAGGCAGAACTCCTTAAGGATTCTTCCCTAACAATTCTGAGGCAGTTTTTCCTCCATATGTGGATTTTGTCCAAATTTCTTCTTGTAACTCTAAATTTACCATCAATTAGCTCATGACTGATTTTCAAAATATTTTGTTCGTAATTATTTCTGATTACTGTTTTAACTTCTCTTCAGATTCTCTATTTGGGTTAACTGACTGGGTAAATGCACCACCTTTTTACTGTACCCTAATTTTTGTCTTGTGGAGGAAACCATGAACACATCACTGAAGCAAGCCTGAGGAAAAAGTCACTTCTGAATAGCTTTCCTGCTTGTGGCACTTAAGTGGAAAGAAATGGAAATGATCAGTTTAAAATATCGTGCCATTTGTACTCAGATGAAATATCTTACCATATTTTTATTTCCTTGGTGCTTTTTAAAAAATATCTCTGACAATTTAACTAATGAATTAGAGTTTTAAAACAACATTAATGTAACCTTAAATTTAGATGATTTCCTCATAAACCATTAATAATAGAATCATATGATTAATCACAGTGCACAGCGTCACTCAGAGCTGCCGCAGCCATGTGTATGTGCGGAATATGGGAGCACCAGGACAGAGACTCCACAATCCATCAAGCTCAACTAGCAGAATAAAAGTCAAGCGATGAAATAAATTCACCCAGCAGCCCTTCTGCACCCAGCTACTTTACAAGGAATAAATTGCAAATTACTGTCATTTATTCCATTTTTCTCCTTATCTGGCAGCAACAATGTTTATCTTATAGACAAGATGCCAGAAGAAGCTCTCAATATAATACTGCTAAAGCAGGTGGTCCACTGTGAATTTATAGCTGGTTTAATTTTTTTCTTTAATAATTATAGGGTGATTAGTTTGACTTTTGTGCCCTTAATTTCTGACTTCATCGCCACACCATGCACCCTATGCTGATGAAGCATATGTTTTGATTGGTCTGTAGATGTCTATCTACTGTATTATAAAATAGATAAATGCAAAAAAATTAAACATTTAAGAATAATCACTACACAGAATTTTAAATCTTTGATCCAATAATTATAAACACAAAGATAAATACTAGTACATTTTCAATGAAAGCATATGTTCTAGGTTCAATTTTTCTCAAGTTGATGCAAAAGCTCACACAGAAGAGGGAAATGATGCTCTGAAAATCCTTGGCATTTTCATATATCTACTGCCACTAGCAGTGTGGAAGGTCAACTTATGATTAGTGGTCCCAGGAGTGACAAATTGGACTTGTTTTGGGGTCATCCATTTGGAGTTCTTAATCCCTCAAAACTTCAGGACCACCTGGGGATGTCAAGAATGAGTCATTTAAATTCATTTGTTTTGTTTTGTTTTAATGCTAGAAATTATCTTGGATGACAGAATCCACATTATATAACATTGGTTAATTCAAAAACATTCCAGCTAATATTTGTATATAATGAATGGTCCTAATTGCAAACCAGTTAATGAGGAGCTGTATTTTAAAAATGTAAAAATAGCATTCACTTTGAAAATGTAAGTCTGTACTTGATTCACTTTTGATGATAGCTCTTACGTGACCTTTTAAATTTTCTTTATTCATAAGCACTTATTGAGAACAAATCATGCTTCAAGCATTGTTTCTGATTCCAATGATGACTTAGAATCAAAACTATAGCCCAAAGGGCCAAGTTCAACCTAGCATCTGTTTGTGCAGTTTTATTTCCATTTAATTGATTAATTTTTATGGCTTGTTGTTACTAGCAACAGAATGAAGTTTCCAGAGACCTTGAGACCCACAGACTTAGAATGGGTGTTACCTGAAATTGCTTGCCGACTCTTGATCTGTGATATCACCATGCCACTTAGAAGTCAGCATTTGAAATGATGGTACTAGTCATCAAAGTAATTCATTCTTCTGTGAAGAACTTATGCAAGAAACTGTTCTGCTGCATTTTAGAAAATTTTCAAATAACAATTGAAACAAAGAGGAGCCAAAATGAACTCAATTAAGCAGAACATTAAATTATCTTGGATAATGTTTTCTATCATGAAATTAAGATTAGTTGTGCATATTTAGGGCTGATGTGATCACAGGTGGCATCGGCACAACTTAATGTGCCTATGAATCACCTGGGAATCTTGGTAATGAGGACACTTTGTTCTGTAGGGATCTGGAGTAGAGGCAAAGCTCTGTGGAATGAGCTTCGGCTGACAAACTTGTTTCTGTTTGGAGCAATGTACTCTGATGCCAAGGATTAAAGAGCATAATACAAGGTTTTTCTTTAACCTTACACCAAGGTAGAAACAGAATAGAAAATAGAAATGAACCAGAGGGAAGACAACTGGAGTCTTTTCTTTTCCCTTAATCTTGCCCTCTACATTTGCCCCTCTCAAAAAAAAAAAGAAAAAAAGAAAAAAATGAAAACAGCTTTATTAGTAAAGAATATGTACTTTTCCTCAGTATATGGAAACCTGCAGCTCTCCAGGTTGCAGAAAGTGGGTTAGAACACATTGAACTGACTGTTGCCAAATCCAGCTACCTTTAAAATAATACAGAAAATGATTCTATATGTTTGATTCTAATTAGCATCATTTAATTTGCTTCCACTAATATTCTTAACCCCCTTCTTGAAATTATCTTTGAACACCTGAAACAACTTCAGTTTTGTTTTGTCTTTTAACTTTTCTTTTTTCTCTTTTATTTGGACTCGTAGTGACGCTCCTACCTCAGCCTTCTCAGCCCTGGGATTGTAGGCAGATGCCACCACACCCAAGGGCCAGCATGACGTGCAGTACTGGGGATCCAACCCTGTTCCTTGTGCTTCTTAGGCAGCCTCTTAGATCACCAAGCCATCTCCCTACCCAACCACTTCACTTTTGAACTTGCTTTCCTTTTCTCTAGCTCCCAGATATTTAACTTCTCAGAGGCAGTTGGTAGAAAGAAGTGTTGAGAAAAAGAAAATCATTGCTCTGCTCCTCAGCTTTCCTGTTTTTTGATTTGCTATTACTCATGACTAAAATATAACATGCCATCCTCCATCGTGAAGAAGCTACCAAGGAAACGGTTGCTGGTGAAATATTTAACTTATAATTACTTCATTAGCTTCTGTTTTATAAATGACTGTTATCAATAACTTCAAGAACTGCCCTAAGAATATTTTAAGTTCACCCTGGCAAATGTTTTTTAAAAAATACACGTTTAAACATCATTTTATATAAACAGCTTTCAACCAGTTCAACTGCAAAAGATCACATGCTCTGGAGATTTGGATTAGATGCTTGGAGGCATCATAGAAAAAAAGTGTATTCTGAAAGATGTAGTTCAGGAAGCAAGGAAAACTATACTTGATTTTTAAACATTTAAAAAATTATATATGAGTGAGAGTTTATTCTTTAGAAATTTCCTCAAACCTGAGAAAGGGTAAATCTTACCACCAAAAAGTTTAAAAATAAGAATATTAGTGAGAGGGTCTTCTGGCTTGGTCGGGTTCGGTTTTGTTTTGTTCTTTTATTCTGAGTCGCGGTGCTGAGGGTCCAACTTGGCCTCAAGCATGCGCAGTGTGTGCCTTGGGTTCTGCCACTGAGCTACTCTACCACTCCCCAGTTTTAATTAATGTGCATGTGCCAGCTAGGTTATTAAAAATCTATTACAAAAAGATTGAAACTGTAAAATACATAAAAATAATAAGCTTCATTACAAAGAAAAAATTTTTCATATACAACTAGAGCACAAGATAATCTCCTGGGCTTTGCTCACTCTAAGCCTGACCTCCGAATGCTCTTGAGTCTAACTGCAGGTGATAAAGCTTCTCTACTAAGTTTACAAAGTACACATCTCTGCTCCTCCAGGCAGGCTGTTTCTTGCTGACGACTATTTTAGTAGCCTGGATCATAGAAAATTGTCTTAAGTGGACAGAGGGGATTGTGATCTCCATGACCTTGTCAGATCCATTTATGAAAGTCTCTACTCAAGAGAAAATAATTAAAGGACATTGTGATTCCAGTTACTTTATGGGGCAGGGAAAAGCTAGACTTGACAAAATGTTAGAATAGAAACGACAACACCGTAAAATTAGGCAAAGGACTATCAGAAATGAAAGTTTAAGAAGATTTAATATGCTGGATCCATTTGATGTACTGGTGTGAATGATCCTTTTGACATGATTGTGCTAGACTTGTTTTGTAACTTGTCATTACAGTGAACTTCAGGCGAGTACCACAGATGCTTCTTGTGCCTTAAATGCTGGCCGTCCACGATGCAGGAAACACAACCGCCTCTGTGTTCTCCGGGTTGTGAAGAAGCCTGGAGAAAACAAAGGAAGGCAGTTTTATGCTTGTCCACTACCTCGAGAAGCACAGTGTGGATTTTTTGAAGTATGTAAAAGATTAATTAAGCTTACTATGGTGTAACTGGATTTTCGTAGTTAAAATAAATAGCAATGCCTTTTCAGTTTTACCTTTACATGTTAGATGGACATATAAGTATTCAGTCAAAATCTTGAATGCTTAATAACTTAATTATTAATTCAGAAAGGTTCAGCAAAATAATATGAAATAGCAGCTAATGGAATATATCATATTTGTAATCACAGGTTAAAATATTTGGAAAAAATGTTGCTGTTAAGTCACAAAGATAGAAAGGCTCTGAGTGGCTAAGACGTACTAGTAGTACTCTCATGGTTAAGAATCTAAGATAAGGATGTGTACATCCTCCATCTGGTGCTATATCAACAACCTTGGTTTACACACTGGTTAAAAAACATACACAGCTTGGGTTTACACAGACTTTAGTGAATCCTACTACATAGACTTGATCAAATTTAACTATAGGAGAGTCCTTCTGCCTTTCCAGTCTGTGTGTTTATCATTAAAAGTGAATCTTATACAAAGCACAAGAATCCAGATCATTAATCTCACTTTCTGCATGTGTGACTGTACTGACTGCTTTTAATGTTTGAAGTACACATTTTTTCCAAGTCATAATTCATTTGATATTTAAACAAACTAAAAATACTGATCTGTTTTAGTGTCGGGTTAACATTTTTCAGGTTGGGCTGAGAGATTAAGTATCTTTCTTTAGCATAACTTTCTTAAGGAATTTCCCTGGAAAGATTTGATAAGTGATTTTTAGCTCTGTCTGAAACAAGATGTTACTCTATCCTTTATAAGAAGTCTTCACAACAAGTCTTTATAGATAGAAACATTATATATTGCTGATAATATAATTGCTTCTTTCATACCTGACTTGAGGCTAAAATTAATAAGAATAAGAATAGTAGAGTAGAATCTGCCTGATTTACCCAGCCTGGGTAAGTCTTTATTGGATTTTTCTTTCCCTGAGAGACTAAGGAAGCTTACCACTAGAGTTTTGACCAATCTTTGATCTTACCATTTTAACTAAAACTTATAGCAGGGACACTGAAGATCATTGTGTAACGAGGTTCTGGTAGTTTTCAATTATGCTTAATAGAAAAAAGGAACTTTTGTAAATATACCTCTAGGTAAAGGAAAACTAAATTTTATAACTTTTTTGTGTGATTCAAACAAATTCTTAAGGAATGCTTCTTAGAAGAAATAAGCTTTTTGAAAGCATAACAACTGACGACTTGTGTCTGGTTTACAATGCCAAATTAGTAACAGCAGCGCTGGAGACAACACGACACCAGGCAAAGCGGCCCAGGGTTATTTTGTTCATCACTTAGCTTCCAGGGGAGCTTTACAATCCTGTCTTTTCTTTTCCCCTAGTGGGCAGATTTGTCCTTCCCACGCTGCAGCCATGGCAAGCGCTCCATCATGAGAACAGTGTTGAAGACTGGACCTAATAATGGAAAGAACTTTTTTGTGTGTCCTTTGGAGAAGGAAAAACAGTGCAATTTTTTCCAGTGGGCAGAAAATGGGCCAGGAATAAAAATTATTCCAGGATGCTAGTATTTTCTCTTTCTGTAAGACATCTGGTATTCAGTCTCTTCAAACTGGTCATCCTTCCCCTTTGTAAAATTCAAAGGCTGTAAAATATCTGTGGCACGTATAAATTAAATTATTACAGGACTAGAGCACTTCATATTTTAGGTGTGGCATCTTTCCATTCAGTGGCTTTTTTTCTTTACCTTAATGAACACATTTTTCATCAATGTGCAGCATAATCCATTTATAATGTATATTTAATGTATGTAGTGATGACAATAAAGGTATTTTACCATGTTCTTGATCTCTTGTAACTTCTTTGAGGAGGCAGTGATTTCTTTTTTAAGGAAAGCAATGATAGCACAGTAAAATAATAAGGTTCTGTATAATGAATAATTTAGTAGGCTACTACCAATATTCAAAATATATGAAAGTATTTTTATGTTCTTAAATAAAAAATCTTAAGATAGAAAAATATACCTTATGAAAAACATTTTATTCTAAACAAATGTTAAATTCCTGTTAGGTGCAAGGGATATGACAAACCTTGTATAACTGCAGGTGTGTTTTAGTGGGACGTTATAAAGTAATGTTTACAAACAGAGGTCTTACACGTTTTTTAAAAAGTTGATTTATATTTTGCTAATACAGATTTTAACATATATTAACTCTTTAAAAATAAGTCAGTTTCAAGTCTGAATATATTGCCATAGTTTGTACCTGAAATGCCCCAAATGAGCTACATGCCAGAGGGTTGGAAGTGGCTGGCCCTTCTGGAAGTGGCTGTGTGGGATGAAGTTATGGAGGTCGTAGGTGTGCCCTTGAAGGGGCCTTTGGGGTTCCAGCCCATTTCTTGCTCTGCTTCCTGGCTGCCAGGAAATGAGCACTTGGCCGTACTTATTGGCCCACCACACTGTTCACCTCACCACAGTGGAGCCAACTAACCATGGTTGGAGCCATGAGACAAAAAGTACCTTTTCTCCTGCACAGCTCTTTTTCTTCATATTTTGCCAGCGTGATAGAAAACTTATACACAAACATAGGTAGATGCCAGAGTGATACTTCAGTGGCATAAGCACCTGCCTGGTTAGTGCAACGTTCTGAGTTCAATTCATGGTATCAAAGTAGATAGATAGATAGATGGATGGATGGATAGATAGATAGATAGATAGATAGATAGATAGATAGATAGATAGATAGATGGATGATAGATGGATGATAGATAGATGATAGATAGATGATAGATACATAGATGTATTTCTAGTTTTTAACCTTCCCCTATTTTCCAAATGTACTCTAAATAACTCTGATTATTTCCAAACAAAAATGAAAACATCAGTGTGAAAAAATTTGAGACGTACCAAAACGGCAAAATATATAAAATGCTCATGATTTTAAAATCATGTACTAAATTCTTATTTAGAACAATGTTTATAAAAGATAACATTCTTCTAAACTTGAATTTTAACATTTTAGAGTTTTTATATTCATTCTGTCCTAGTTACCTCAAAGTAAATCCAACTGTCTCATATAACTTTAGGTTTTGTTTGTTTTATAATTTTATTGAGAAACAAATAGCAATGAGACAGTTTCAAAATCGATTAGTAGGACAGTTTCAGTAATTAATACATTGCATATTGTTGTATTTGTAGTAGTCATTCATAGTACAAGATGCAGACATGATATCCTGTTCACAAACACTATTAATACAAATCTTTCTATTCATTGAAATAAGAGAAAGTAGTTGTATATCTGTCCTAACTATTTTGAATGTACAGATACATAATGGTCCTTCATTTGTAAACCCTTTTTGAATTTTGTCAGATATGGATATTCCATTCCCATTTGAATTCAGGTGCATGAATTCAGCAAAATAATATAGTCCAGTAGTCCATAATAGTAGCGAGTTATCCATAGGATTGGCAATGTCAGAAGTTGTTGAGTTTTGCCTTTTATAGCTCAGCATATTAATATGGCTTTACTTTTTATACTTTGTTTTTATACTTTTCTGCTGGCTGGTTAAGAATAAGATAAAGCAAGAGCTATAGAACAAAAAATGTAACTTTTGTATCTGACAAGGTCAGTCAAACCTCCCCAGGATTTATCCTGAAATGCTGTACTGCAGTTTATAGATCCTTTGTCAGTGTCAGCCACGAGCATGAGTCACAGCCATTGCTTGACCAATTTGCTCTCTGTGAAAGCCTGAGAGAATGTTTTCTCTCCATGTGATTTTCCTTAGACACACTCTACCTCATTGATCACTTTCCTTTGTGGCCCCATAACCTCCTTGATCAGAAAATTTGGGTCACAACTGAGTTAGGTTTTGGATTAAATAAAATATAATACTAAATAGTGAACTGTAGCAGGTAGATTCTTAAAAGTTGTCAAGTTTGGAGGAAGAAACTACTCAAGATAGTTTCCTATGTCTTATAGCTTTCATGCTGAAAACAGCCAAAGTGCACTTACCAAAACTTTCAGTAGAAACCCCACAGTCTTCCTGGTCTTAACAGCAAGCTGTTTGGGAAGTCACAGCTCCTGGGAAATCTCAAGACAAGGCCAACCCTAAGCTTTGTACCTGAATTCTGCCTGTAATCAGGACTGGGTCCTGCACCATGGGGCATGAAGCAAGCTCAAGAGAAATCAACAGAATCTACCCACTAAGATAGTTTGAAGTTTGAATCTAACCAAACTATTTGCCTTCTGAGACAGAAATATCAACCCTCTTTACTCGAATAGACTAAAATCCATAGTCTCTGCCACATAACAATATTTGGGACTCAGTTCCAGTTACACAAACATGATGAAGCAGAATGAAATAATTCTATTTAATGTAAAACAATAAAGACCTACTCCAAGGTGATCTAGACATTTAAATTATCAAGCAAAGACTTAAACAGCTATCATAACTATGCTTATTGAAGAAAAAGCTAAAGGAGAATACTGGTTACAAATCTAAACTTTCAAAAAGTAACACAAAAAATTTGAAAGGACACATACCGGTGTGCAGAGAAGAGTGGTGGAGCCAGGACAGGGCCAGTAACACCTGAAAGCTTGTGTTTGCTAGTTTTTGTTTGGAACTGCTGGCAAGTGCTGTGTAATTTGCCTGCATTCAACCTTTTGAGGTTTGTTTCCTGATGTTTAAAACTAATATCATAAAATCTTAAGTGTATTCACGACAGAAAAGTGAGAGACAGAAGGTAATACATATAAGACAATTATTTCCAGGACCCTTAGAACAGCAGTTGGTGGAACACTTTCCACAGCTTATTTGATTTAATCCTCTTGCTCATCCTGTGAAAGAGATGTAAGTATTGTGGTCTGCATCTCTAATTTTCCATTCTAATAAACTCAGCTTATTTAAGTTAATTATCTCTCATAGACCACAGTCAGAATGAACTTTAAAGCATTCTCCTTGTCACACAAGACAGAAAAGTGGATATACACAAGACTGCATGTTTTTGACACATAGTGAACAATCTCAGTTATAGGACAAAGAAAAAGAAAAAACTGACAATGAGATCTGAGTAATTTTTTCTTCAAAGCCTATGAAAAAATTATAATGTTAAATCTTGTGTAAATCTATTTTAATTTTCATTGCATTTTTAAAACCATTTTTACAGACTTTTCTAAAGAGATACAACAAATATGAAAGGTGCTAAAAATCATTCAAAGGTATGTTTAAACAAGATTATGGAACCCAGTTCAGGGCCTTCACACTAGATATGGAGATCAGCAACACAGGGGCTTGTGGTGCAGGAGATTGGGCTCAACTCTAATTATGGCCTGGGCAAATGGTGATTTTTCAGCTACAGAGCAATGTAGGGATCAATGGATGGAAATTTTACTAAGAATAAACAGAAGGAGTAAGATCTAGCTAAACTGCCTTAACAGAAGATAGGCCATATTCCTAAGTATAGCATAGCTGGATGGAAGCATTGATTTCATCTGATTTCATGTCTTCATGTCTCTGAAGGAGGTTTTGCTATACAGACTTAGCAGTAACACCTTTTTGCTGAAATAAGGTTTTATAAGTAAATGCAGATAGACAGCAGAAGATTCAGAAGCCTGACTAAAGTTTGGCTAAATAATAAATCTGTTAATCACTCCTTGCAAAATTGGTATAGGAAATGAAAAATAAATGTTCTAATGATTTTTCTAAATTATGAAACAACTTTTTCAGTGCATATCTCTGTAGCACCTTACATCTTGTCTCAAGCTTATACCATAGTCCTCTTCAATACACTGGCTATTCGGTCTGCACTTACTTCCTACAGTGCTGCCAACTGATCTAGACCCTCCAGCATTCTGCAGGCATCCTACACTGGTCCACATCTCTAGCCTAACTGCATTTCTTAATGTTCCCTTCCTTAAGGAGCTTGCATGACACTTATTCTTCTCAAAAATCTTAACTAATATGTCTTACACACTTCAGAAGCATAGTAAGCATTTGTTTAATTTCATAGTAAATGAAGGCTTAATATAACATCAGTTTATTGAACTCTTTAACATGATTAACTATTCAAATATGAATGCATTTAAATGTCATTGACAAAATGTCATTGAAAAGGGTTGTGTTGCTGGTTAGCAAGAATGAAAATGCTTGGTATCTAAAAGCTGTTGAGTGCTCTATTAAATAGAAATCTCTTTTTTTTTTTTTTTGGCATCTTGTAGGTTTGCTTACAAATGGGTAGAACAGAACGAAAGGTACACAGTCGCTGAACCAGAAAGGTGACATGAAAGCAGTGCTACAGCATATGGAGAACTGTGATTATGTGAACCTCCTCATTTTGTAGAAAACAAGCAAATTGACTCAAACAATTTAATTCAAATTCAGCTAATCTCTTCATCACCTACTATGTTAAAAATTTAAGAGCAAGGTTTTTTGTTTTTTTTTAAGGTCTTGCAAATGCATAGATGGGGCTTACCTAACATGGGATAATGGCACTATAAAAAAGAAATGCTAAATAAAGATACAAGTGGGGAAAATCACAATAATTCATAAACTAGAGCTTTAGGAATGGCAATGGTTAGAATTTCACCTTGGTGAAGATTTGCATGCATAGAAGCTCATTTCAGGCAAAAGACCCAGCATAAGCAAAGACATCTAAGACGAGCAGCACTGAGACTATATGAGGAATAGCAAATAGTCCTGTTTAGCTACATCATGGATATGTGAAGGAATATACAGAAAGATAAATGGATAAGGAAGGACTCAATTTCATGGATATAAATGAAATTCCTAAGATGGATCATTTCTGTGTTGTAAGGTTATGAAAATAAGTCCCTCTTTCCCTTAGAACCCCACTGGAATATAAGCAATCCAGTGCACATCGACACATGCTAAATGCGCGGTGCACATAAAGAGCTCTTTTACCTAAAATGGAGCTCTTCTGGGGAGAGTGAAGATGCATGGTGTTGGTCTCTTAGATGCTGAGTTAAGGCTGTTCTGGATTCAGACTGCCATAACCAGGACTTACACTTCCCCTTACCTTGATCTTGACTGTATGTCTTTGAGCTTAATATTTTACTGAATTTCGGCTACACTGTGCTAAGTCCTACTTACTTCATCTATGAGGTGATGACAGTAATGGTATGATTCTTATAGGACTATTTTAAGAACCAAGTGTAATATTCTTGTAAAAGGCAGAGTGCTGGAGTTAGTTTTGTCATCTTCATTTGTAATAGTACTACTAGTGGTACCTAATACAACTGTTCTCATGAGAGGTCTTATATCAATGGCAATTACCTTAAAGAAAGACGAGGCAGAGCATGGTGGCACTTGCTCAGAATCCTAGCACTCTGGGAGGCAGAGGCAGGAAGATTCATACATATGAGTCCAGTCTGCTGGCATCTTGTTAAGACCTCGTCTCAGAAGAGAAAATTTAAAAATTGTCTGTGTGAAGACCCTAGGTACCACCACCAAAAAAAAAAAAAAAAAAAAAAAAAAAAAAAAAAAAAAAAAAAAAAAAAAAAAAAAAAAAAAAAAAAAAAAAAAAAAAAAAAAAAACAAAGCTGAATTTCATGAAAGAGGGAACTAAAGATGAAAGAAAGACTAAGATGTGGAAGCATGAGAAAGCTCCTGTTGTGTTTGTGAAACGAAAGTACCAACTTCTTAAAGAAGGCCTTAGAAAAAAGATGCTGCATTAACTTGTATAGCGCTAATGAAATATCAAAAGCTGAAATGTTAAAAATCAATATACAAACCTTAATTTATGAAACATTGAGAGAACCACACTTTAATGTAGAAATATTTTATGTTCCAGGTATAAACCAAGTACCAAAACAATGACTGTAAATCATAAGCAATTCAATTATTCAGTCCTATTTTTTCTGTATTTATCTGACTATACCTTATGGTTTTACATGCATGGGTAAAATCAATGTTCCTAAAGCAAGTCGTAGGCTCAAACCACACAGTATCCCCAGAGTGATGGACTCAAGCAGACCCACAGGGTCCTGTTAATTCAAACCTGTTCAAAGAAAGGTGGATGTGATGATAAAAGAGATAGAGTAGGGTTTGCCTGGGGAATGCTAGGCAATGACAGAGCCCTACCACTCTTAGATATTGCAGAGCAAACGCCAAGGGGGTTTGGGCTGCATTACCTATTTGTTGTTGACTCCTATGACTTCTCCAAGTAGTAAGGGAAGAAAGAGATGATGTTAAAAAGAGATGAAGGAAAGAAGTGGCAACCCAACAGAAATAAGTCTTGTGAAGAGGAAAGGAAGGGTGCGGAGGAGCACCTAGAACATTTATAGTTGTGCTCTATACTCATGTTTGTAATCAGAACAAATGTTTGTTGTACCAAATCAATAGAAATACAGACTTTTAAATTTTTAACACTATATACAAGCATTTCAGAATAAGTGCTATCATAAAATGCAAAACTACAAAAAAATTAATGGTCTCATAGCAACAATTCCACATCTACCTTCCATATTAACATTTTGGTGTTACTCCCAATCACTAGCATGGCCACCTCGGTTTACATATTAATAAATACTTGTCTGCTTTTAACATGCAGTTATTATTCTCATTATTATGTTATTGCATTCAGCTTGTTTGGCAGCCTTGAAAAGAATTTTTGCTATCAATGGCAGGAAACTGAATAGAGGAGGAAAAATGTTGAAACTATGTATTTGTGTAGGTTATTGACTCGTTAGTTTAATAACTTGTTTTCTCAAACTTGAATAATTTAAATGCATTAGAAATGATACAGCATTAAAAAGAGCATTCTTAAAACTCAGATCTAGGATCTGAGTTTGTAGTTATTACTTATTTAAAATAAACAAGCAAATTCCATTGAGATATGGTCTCATTTTCAGGAATAGTCTATTAGCAGGCAGCAGCGAGCACAACAATTAACCATATCAGCACATTAAAGCCTAATGTGAAAACTCAACATAGCAGCAAACACATCCTACCATGGCCTATTAAGTAATCAGAAATGATTGCAGATAATTAGCTCATGAACAGCTGCATAAACTGAACTATTCCATTTTTTCTTTGTCAGACTTGGATTCTTGAAGTGGAAGGGAGGCTTATTAGCTGTGTCTTGAACCGGGTGGGAGGGTTGTCATGAAGCAGAAGTAGGGACAAACTATGTTTTAGGTGTATGTTATTGCCATCTGAAATATCGCGCTGACAACACTTCTAGTGTTCACCCAAATATAGTTCTGTAAGTATAAATAAGGAAACAATATTATCACAGACCAAAAAAGTCATAAAGTTGGAAACTGAAGTAAGACAATGTTATGGTTTGCGTCTCAATGTCCCCTCAGAGCCTCATGAGCTTCTGTATGGGGCTGTTTCAGACATAAATTAATTCATGGTCTAATGCTGGGTTTCAGGGTATGAGTACTATAATCACCCTAGGGCAGGTAGCCTGCTTATAATTTAAAGCATCACTTGGGCAGCGCATGTGTTTGCCTACTGATATGTACAGTATGTTTTGGGCAAGTGTTATTTCAATCAATGAATTATTGTATTGAAAAAAATTTGATAAAATTGTCATACTTCCTGTTATTTTAAGATTAACAAAAATGCAATTATTGGTCATCCTGTACTTAAATAATTAGATTAGTAAATGGTTAAAGGAGAAAAAGGTTTACATTACCTCAATTTTCAGAGGTTTTAGTCCATAGTCTGCTGGTTCCACGACTGGGTGGCATGGCAGAGGAGAAACAGTCAACGGTACAACAGGTAGAAGGGAATGAGACCTCCTTTTTCATTCCATTTTTATTCCATCCAGGCTGCAATTGTACTGGTTCATGCTACCTACAAACAGGGTGGGTCTTCCTTCAGTAAATCCATCAGCCACACCTAGAATTATGCTAAACCATAATTCTGGACTAATCCAGTGTCACACATTCATAACTCATTTACCTCTCCAAGTCCTCATCTTTGAGTGTGTGAGGCTTTGGGGAGGACATCTGGATATGTACCATAACATTTAGCTTTTGTCAAGGACTCCCCATTTTATAATTCTAGGAATTAAAACTAAAAAAATATGGTTCAGCAATGAAAGATTATACTATCTCTGATGGTTCTAAACTCTTGGATGGTAATTTCTGAATACTTTTATGGGACACTTTGTATCATGAATTTACATACTGATCATTTTCTCATAGAAAGTTGGTTTCATTTTATTTGTAGTTCTTGCAAGATTAAAGTAGAGATGGATCAATGTATCAACTGATCAATCAATACATGGATGACTGATAGAGGAGCCATGAATTTCACTCACAGAGAATTAATTCTACTATGAGTATTTTATTTTTATTCTCTTCACTTTTATAAATGATCTGCATTTTTATAAGCATTCAATCAAGAAGTAATTCTATGATATTATGCTCTGCTAGGCATAATGAAAACAACTAAAAAGTACTCCAAGGGGTTTATAGTCCTTGGGGAAATAAGCAGGCAGAGCAGAAATTATAGCTCAATGTTCAAGGACTATGGTGGAGAGATACAGGGCACAAAAAAATCAACAAAATCATAGGTACCTGAAATGCACAGACACTTTTAAGAAGTTATACACATGGCCAATAAATACATGAAAAAATGTTCGGTAGCTCTTGCCATTAAAGAAATGAACATTAAAATAAATGAGTTATGTTTTACTCCAAAAAGCTTACTATTATTATTATTTTTTCAATATATTTAGTACAGGGTTCACTCACTACGCAAATTGGACTATTAGTGATCCTCCCATTTTCAGCCTCCCAAACTCTGGGATTGCAGACACATGAAACCACACCCAGTCTCATTTGCCATCTCAGTGTGCCCCAGGCGTGGGGCCAGCACAGCATGCCTGAGATCAAATCCCAGTCCTTGAGTCTACCTAAATAAAAAACTAACTATTATTAAGAAATCAATTAATGAAAAATGCTGACAAGGCTGAGGTTGATGAAGAATCCTTCTACATTGTTGGTGGGCATGTAAACTAGTACAACCACTGTGGAAATTAGTATAAATATTCCTTGAAAAACTAAATCTGGAAATTCCATTCAAGCCAACTATTCCCCTTTAAGTATGTTCTCAAAAGAATTAAAGATGTTGTACTACAATGTTATATACACACACATATTTATGAAAGTACAATTCCTAATAGCTAAATCTAAATTCCTAATAGCTAATCCTAAATACCTTGCAAGTGGTCTACGTCTATCACAGGAGAGGGGGTAAAGAAAATGTGGCATTTACACATGATAGACTACTACTCCGCTGTGAAGAAGAAATTTCAGTTATTTGGAGAAAAATAAATGTACCAAGGGATCATAAAGTTAAGTGAAGTTTATCAAATACCGAAACTTGACTATCACATGGTTTCTCTTATATAAGAAAACCAAGATATAAAAAAGAGTAAAGTAAAAGATAACAAGACACAGGAAGATATTTTGTAAAAGCAATGGTTTAGAGAAAGAGGAAGAAAGAGATGGAAAATAATTAAGATGTGTTATGTGCATATACCAACTCCTCTTAAGAAATGTCGTCATTGTGTACTACAAACATGTACCAACAAAAATAAAACTTTAATACAAAATGAATAAAACAAAATAGCAACTAAACACACAAAAAAAAACATTGATGACAACCTGAACAACATTGGGAAAGCTTTATAAAGGAGGTAATGGTGGTAGAACAGGTCATGGTGCCAGGGCCTATAGGCAGAAAAAGGAATTTGTAAAGGACTGTTGACAAAATAATTACAACTAACATCAGTACAGTGAGACCCTGGCTTACATCAGTACAGTACAATTAGAACTAACATCAGTACAGTAAGACCCTGGCTTACATCAGTACAGTAAGTCCCTAGTTTATAGACAGCTGAGCTGTGAATTTCCACAGGTGTACTATGTAATGCTCACTTTGTTGGATATGAGTGAATCCAATTTTCCAGTATTTCCATGACTCCAACTCTTTCATAAGTCAGGGACTTATTATAATGATAATTCACTTCATGTGCTTTATTCATAGCTAATAATTAACTGCTCTCACCTGAGATTAGGCAGATTCTAAGTATTTCCTGTTTTCTAGAGGAGTTGTAGTAAATACTTGAATAAGAAGGTGCCTCACCTTGGAGACTGCTGGATTCTCAGTGACTGAAGTTCAGGAATGCTGCAATGTTTGTTGGCCCTCCAGAATATCCCTATGTAAACTCACATCTGAGTTTTCAAGAGCAGAGTATTTGCATGTGTCTTAAACAACTTTTTAATCTACTATATTAGAATAGACTTGTAATACTTGTATTTTGAAATGTGTTGTAATATGTGAGACATTCACTTAAAATGGAATAGGAGCCAGCCATTCCAGTGCAATCCTATAGTCCCACTACTCGGGAGACTGAGGCAGAAGGATCCCTCAAGTTCAAGGCCAACATACACAGTGATTTTAAGGCCAACCTGAACAACATAGGGAAACATCTTAAAAAAAAAAAAAAAAAAGGAATAGGAATGTGGAGTTGAGTAGAAACAGTGAATTGACTAGAAGTGAAACAGCCTTATTTTTTATTTCAGCTTTACCACTGAGTAGTGAGGAGATTAATAATATTAATGGCTATTCTATCTCAGGTACCTCTCCCAACATACTGAATTTCTCTGGGAACACAGACTCCACAACTATCAAACAAGGCGATTGCATTAAAAGACAAACTATCTTTTAAACCTAAAATGCTGTGGTTCCCAGTAGGGTTCAACCTTAATCATTTGCATAATTAAATAATAATACAGTTAGCCACAGTCTCCTTTGGGATTGCCTTCAGTTTCAGCTTCTTGTGCTTCTGTGAAGCCGCCTTATCCTCACTCTGCTGTGTTTTCTATCGCTTTTAAACCTCTTTTCCTTTCTGTCCTCTTTCGGGCCAATGGTTAGTTCATTATACAATTCCTCACAATGTGGAGTTCTTACTTTTGCACATCTTAGCTCCCATGGAGTCTTCTTGATTAAACTTCCGCAATAGATTTTTAGAAGGGCACAAAAGGAATAGCACTCATCTCCATGTGTGAAGCATCCTGTCCTGAATGTCAATTGAACAATTCACAAGGGCTGTGAAGTAGGAAAGAAAAGGAAAACGCACACTGTTTCACCAAAGTGCAGACAAGGGAGAGAAAATTAGAGAGAGAATCTCAGATGAAAAAAAACCTTTCTGTTCATGCACAACGCGTTCCAGCTTTCCTTTCTCCTCTTCTTTCTGTCCTTCCTTTTTCCCATTTATTTGTGCCGGTTTTCCATCTGTTGAATTGCTTTCTTACCATATTTTGCCTATGTAAAATTTAAAATTCCAAAGGGTAAAACTTACTAACTTCTGTAACATTTTAGCATAGCACTCCAAATAATTTCTCAATAAAATTTTAAAAATCTACAGGCTTAAAGATTAAATGCATAAAGCTTTACTGTACGGGCCACAATTCATTAGTTTTCTTTCCCATCAGTGAGCTTTTTCCCAAAGTAGTTTCTCTGTGTTGTTTTGTTTCCTCCTTTACGACGTCCTCTTGCCGCTTACCTATCTGTTGCCTCCTTTGGTCCTCATGCTCCAAGTGATCTGTGACTGGGGAGCTAACAGACGCTGGCGCTTCCCTTTGTCTTACGCAGTGCGGTGGTTTTAGCACTCCATATTTTATGCCCTGGAAAGCGCACACCTAACAGGTTCCTGGGTAATGCAGCGTCTGCCCGAGTGCCCTTGAGACCCACTTAGAGCATGTGCATGTTTGCTCGAAAACTTTTCAATAACCCTTCTCTGCCTCGGATCGGAAATTACAGGAGAATGCTCGCTTTCAGCGCCTCTCCGCAATCATTCGACCTTTACGCCTTATGATCTTGCATTCTCGAATCGGTCTTATCAGCTACCGCTGATTGTCCAGTGCTTCGCAGTGGAGCTGGAGCCGGAACACATTTCCAGCACCCTCGCTGTATTTCAGGGGCGAACATAGATAATTTTGATGTGTGGTCCACTCCAGTGGTGCAAAATCTTCAAAGCTGTTATCTGTTCTAAAAATATCACACAAGTAGTTCATTCTAAATAGTACATCATGTCTGGAATGTGGATTACTGTGTAAGCCTCTCAGTGCCATTCTTAAAAGGACAGTAGTGTTAGTCTTTCTAAATAGTTTCTTAGCAAATAATTGTTTTACCATAGATCATTTTGAGCTATTTAGTATCATCCATTTTATTCACATTCTTAGCATAATTTTCCTCCCTCGACATGTATCTATTTTTTGCTATTCTGTTTTCTCCCCCTTTTAAAGAAATACACAAGTCAAGTAAAATTATACCCTAAAAAAAGCTTTCCTAAATCTCAGATCAATTTAGGAGCCTCTATGAGTTTTTTCAGTTCAGGTAAATTTTATCACCGCAATTAAAAAATTTAATGTGTAATCACTTGTCTAATATTTGTCTTCTGGTTTTTAAAATGAATACTCCAAAAACGCTTGGACTTTCTTATTTAACTGAATCTTCAGCTCCTCAGCCAGTGACTTGAGTATGCTAGTTGGCATTTCATAAGTAGTTATTCAATGAGTATGAGTCTTATGCTTGTAATAATTTTGTCAGCTGCTCTTTGGCTGTTATTATAATTTTAAAAATGATATTTTGGGGGCTCAACACTGATCAGGGCTGTTTGGGTTTATTTTGTTGTTGTTGTTAATGTTTTCTGCCCATAAGAGTACTCTTTCCAAATAGACAAATCTACATGTAAATAAAGCTTTTGAAATCTAAGTTGCTTACACTGGAGGGATCTGGTATCACAGACAAATTCTGACTTCTTGGAGGTCCCCATTTCCCTAGAGATAACCCCCTTTGTTTGTCTGTTCTTTCTTTGGGTGACTTACAGTACAATTGATTGTGATTAGAGTACTTAATCTATTTGCTATTATTGAACAAGTTGCTGCTTGATTGTGTTACAGGTTCATCCATTTGCCATGAATAGATTGTTGGTGGAAATATATGGATGCAATCAAGCCTCTCCTATTGTTGAATTCCTCAGGATGTTTCTAAATTTCTCCACATAATCTTTTGGCTGTTCCTTAGGGTGTGTCATTTCTGCAGATAACTAATCTCATATATTATGTTTGAGTCTTCCTGGTTTTATTCTCAGAGGGTAATTTTATCACTTCCTCCTGCCATGACTGCCCTCTCCTGTTTCCTCTTCCTGGCTAATACAGTGGGATTTGTGGAGACTACAAACTAGGCCCTGATTGCTTTTCCTTTCCTGTTGTTTGTTCCTTGCCTTAGGAGAGTGGTGGCAGAAACTTAGTCATACAGAAATCCTAAGAAAATAAGAGAGTTTTTTCATCAGAGGACAGAAATGTTAAATTGCTATCAATGTCTTCAATATATTAGATGAGCAGAGTAGACAGAAAGACAGTTACGAGTAATAAAGTTTTTGGCTGCTCAAAATCACACTTCAAGCATACACAACTTAATTTATAATCAACCAGTATCAGACTCAATTTTTTTCAGCGGGAGGTGGGTCAGATGATAGCTCCAAATCTGCCTCCCTTGGTTTTTCTTGGTCATGGCCACAAGAATCCAGACAAAAAGAGAGGTTCAACCACACCACAAATTCAAGGCCACTTGGTTGACTACATTTGTTTTTCTCATGTGTTCTCAAAACAACTGGCCAAGTTATGTTTGTTTGGCTTTACAGTGTCTCTCTTTGTGGATAAGCAAGCATCCTCTTTTATCGCTAAAACTAAGTATCAGAAATTAACCTAAGCTGAGAATATGGCAGAATATCCAGGTAGTGTCTAATTACTTTCTCTGAGCACTCAGGAGTATATAGATCTCATGGCAAATAATAATTAGTAATTGAAATGCTCTTCGTGTATGAATAATGACTGTGTCAACGTTATATTTCTTTTATACCATTAAATTATTTTGAAGATTGAGAATCCCAGTTTTCTAAGATTTCTTACATCTCTTCCATTCATACAGTTCATTTCTTCCTTTTGGTTACTTCAAAACTAAATCTCATTGGTTTTAATAGGAAAATAAAAGAAGTAAAGGTCTACAAAGTTAAATACATATGAAATATTTTGTTTTATTTCCCCAACTACAAAAAACATAATCTCTTAATAAAACCTAACAAACTGTTTTAGACATGGGAAAAGACCAGATATACATGTAATTCTTTATATATTCAGCTTCAAAACTAGCTTTTCAGATATATAGTACATCAACATTCCTAAAAAAGTTTTGCAGTTCTGTTTGTCTGCGTGAGTGGCTTTGGTACGTGTACTTCAGAGACCAAATGAAACTTTTAACGTACTTTGAGATATGTGAAAGATTTAGTAACATCTGTGCTATGAACCCAGGTGTAGTACAGTCTCATATAAGCTGAACACTGGGAGTTAAACGAACATGTTTTTCATGAGCTAAAGTATGGCTCCCCAAGTCCAGAGCCTACATTTCTACAGCTTAGTTTTGGAATGAATTTCTATCCTCCTAAAGATGATGATCAGATACTAACCTTAATTACGTTTTCTATTATCTTAATGAAATTGATTAATATATCAAGACTTTAGGAGGTCAAAACAAAACTTGGAGGTTGACGGAGAGGCTACTCATTGGAATCCACATTAATAAAAGAAAGAAAATACTGGAATGGCAAGAAAGGGCAACAGGTAGCAACCAAGAAACCAAAATGTAAGGGACTTTCTTTCTCATTAAATTTTTAAGTTGTCCTTTTATTATTGCATAGAGTATAAATTTGTATTCATTTGAATAATATGAAATAGTTCATAAACATAATAATAAGTACCTTGTCTACAGCTCAGAGTTTTCTATTTAGCCCCCAACACATTTGTTGGCACATAATTAATTCAATTGCTACATATTAAATGATGCAATGCAAGTAAACTTTATAGAAACAAAATGAAAATTAGGTGCATTGTATCATGACTTTTTAAATGAAATTTTCAAGAGAATATGAGAAAGTTAGAAGGATGTAGCTACTGAGAGTTTAAAAACTGGATGATGAAGCCATCAAAGATTATAGAAAAGGACAGAAATTTAGAGCTTTGCTAAATGGAAAGGTAACAGAGGAAAGCAACAGAACTCCAGATCTGAAACTCAGAGATTAAAGATTTAAGAACACTGTAAATGAGATGAATAACATTTTATACTGAAGATGATTAAGATATAAATAAAACTCTCAGGATAGGAAAGATTCTGGGAAAAACATGTATTAGAGATATTCAGGATTGGATGACAAAAAAAGGCAGAGGAGAAAATGGTAAATTTAAGTCAAGGATAACTATTATAGATTCTTGGGAACAATGTAAAAATTAGAAAATTTAAAGGAAAAATGGGCAAAACCTGGCAACTTATTATAACAGCAGAATACCTGAAACAAAGGGCCAGCCAAATAGCCCAGGGGATATTCCATTATACAAATAACACAACTTTGTATCATGTTACATATACAAACATCAGGAAAAATCAGAAAATGGTCACTGGCCTACTTATAAGCTATTAGAAGATACAGATTAAGTACATTCTTTCATCATAATTATTTTACAATATTTCGGTCTCTTACTAATGATACTTATCTGTAGAATGTTGTTTAAGAGATAAAGTGAGCAGAATGAAGTAAAACAGTGCACTGGTTGATGCATTGTGTCAACTTGGGAAGTTTAAAAGTTTAATTAAGTGACTCAGCAGAGAGCCAGGATTCTTAGTTTGTAAACATCCTTGTCCTGTGCAAGAGGAGGCATGGACACTGTGTGAGATCTACACCCCCAGCGCCAGGCTAGCTTGTTTATAATATAAGGAGGGGAGAGGGGCTGGCTTGAAGCCACAGCTGCTGCCCTTCGCTTTGCTCTTTGCTGTTTTCTGCCATCATGAACTACTGCTATATGCCACTCTGCCTAGGAGCCGGCCGAGTATAGACTGAAACGTCCACAAACTGTGAGCTAAATAAACCTTTCCTTCCTTCATTTTGAGGGTTGGACATTTGTCCTAGAAACAAGAGCAGAATAACTGAAACAGAATTTGGTTTCAGAGGGGTGGGGTGACTCCCAGGGATTGCTGTGACTATACCTCATCATCTGGATTACAACTTTTGGGAATGATTTATGAGAAGACATAATAAAGGTTTGGAGATGTTGCCTATTAGTGAAGAGCTGGAATACCTCTGGCTCTTCTGTATGGGAGATTCTGGTCAGAGCTCAGAAGACAGAATGCCGACAGAAAGCCTGCTAGTAAAAACCAGAATGGGAAGGCTTCTGCTGGAAAGAAGGACTGTGTTGGTTTTTGGACTCCAGATAATTTGTGTTATGGATTGGCATAAAGTTTGTCTGTGTTTTGTTCATTTTAACAGACTTTGCTTGTGACTGAGATTAAGTGCAGTGGACTAGTTAAATTTCTTGCAAAAGAAATCTCAAGATTATCAAATATTGAGGTAGTAGCATGGCTGTGGATTGGGGATTTTTACCAGATTTATGTTGTGAATCAAGAGCAAAGGGCCCAGAAGAATGATTTAAAATGTTGAGTTTGGTCAGAAAGGAAGCTCCAATAAAGCCTTACATTTTTTTTTCCTCTAGTCAAGGGAGCAAAACTTTATCCAGAGCCCAATGCTGCAGGCATTGGGCAAGTGGTGCCCTTCTGGGACTGGCTGAGCTTTACCTGACCTTCTTCTTGGGGCACAGGTTGTTGATGTGGCCACACTCCTTCTTGTGGCAGTTGACAACACTGGGGTGCAGGCGGGCATAGCACTTGAGGCAGATCATCGTGTCATGGTTGTACTCCTGGGCAAACTGACACAAGGACAGCCAATGATCTCACCTCACAGGCAAAGCACCAGGCACAGGGTGGACTCTTTTTGGATGTTGTAGTCAGAGAGAATCTGACTGTCCTCCAGTTGTTTGCTGGCAAATAATGCTGCTGGTCAGGTGGGAGGACCTCCTTGTCTTAGATTTTGGTTTTGACGTTTTTGATGGTGTCACTGGATTTGACCTCGAGTGTGATGGTCTTACCCATCAGGGTCTCTACAAAGATCTGCATTTCTGCATCTGCTACTTGACCACCTCATTGAAGAGGAAGAGGGTTGGTTTACCTGTTTTGATGGCTGCCAATATTCATATCATAGCCAAGGATTTCTGCTACTCTTTGAGTTGTCAAGCCTTGAGGTGCATAATGTATAACATCTTGGAAAAAAGCAAAAAAAAAAAAAAAAAAAAAATATATATATATATATATATATATATATATATATATATATATACATACCTACACAGGAATATTCAGAGATCAACACACTCTGTTTCAGATATTACAAAATCAGCTAAATTCTTAGAAAAAATTTTGTAGGAAACAACCACTGTCTCAGACCAAAGCATGATTTACTTTCTAACACTCAAGAATTAAACTTTTCCCGATTCCTTAAAGATGTCTCTGCCTGGCTTCTGTCCTCTATGTGTGACAGTCGTCCAGGGCTAACATCCCAAAGCAAATTCTGACCCCCTAAGTTCAAAAAAAGATTAGTTTTCTCAAGGACAATCAAAATATTTGCCTCATAGGGACCAGGGAAGATGGCTCAGTAGAATAAGCACTTCCCTGGGAAGAGCAAGCACCTAAGTTCAACCCAGTTCCACCACAAAAAAAAAAAAAAAAAAAAAAAATTGCATCTTCCTTTCCAGCATCTTCTTCTGGCTCAGATCACTGTCATCTTAATACTATTGTCAGTTCTTCACTTTGCAAGCCATTTGTTTGGTCTTTCAGCTCTACTTGATACTGCTGTGTGATCCCTGAGCTGTTATGACCTCATGGACCATGTGACAATGCCTCTGGGACTTCCAGGGCCCAGGGCAACATACTTGGAGAAGTGCTAGCCTGGTTCACAGTATTCCTAGACTTGGTGACAGATGTAAAGAATGCAGAAAATTTTTTTAAAACACTAATGATCAGGACTAAACCAAGCCAGTTAAATCTGAGCCTCGGAGGCTGGCCCAAGGATCAATATCTTTACTTTGGACTTTTGTATTAAATTCCATTTCAGCTCCCTCAGTCTTCTTTATTGCTAGATGCCTCGCTGTATCCACCTAACAGATGGATCTTTATCCCTCTTTATTTTAGTTCAACAGTTTCTTAAATGTTATGATAGTAAGAGCCCTTTACGTGCTTAAAAGTTACTTAGAATGATAATGTTTATTTGCATTACATTTATTGATCTTTACTTTAAAATTTAAATCTGAGGACTGAAAGACATACCTACTGCTAAACTGCAATACATATTGACATAATGAATATTTTGTAGAAAATAATCATATTTTTCTAAACAAAAGTCATACATGATACTATTCAAGTTTCTGCCAATTTCCTTAATGGCTGCCCTAAGAGTGCAAGATTTTCATTTCTGCTTTTAAATTTAATATGCAATGTGTTTTTAATTGACATTTTGAAAGGAAATTCAGCCTCCAAAAGCTACATGAATGGCAATTTTAATTGTCATTTCAGAAAATTTAGACTTCTTGGATATTATATCAAAAGTGGAAACTGAAATTGTATCAATGAACCTCTTTTATTACGATAAATTGAAATTCACAGGCTATTTTCATTCTTTTCCATTCATAATGCTATGATATCATGTACTGGGTATTTAGAAAATACTGACTGATTATACAACTCTTACAAATATTTATGATTTCATTATATGATATTAAAATAATATTTATTATGTCTACTGATCATATAAAAAGTCCAAAGTGGTAGAAATCTGGTTTTACAGGTTTTTAAAAACCTTTTTAATTTATTTGGTACAGGGTCTTTCTATGCAGCTCAGACTCCTAGTGATCCTCCTGTCTCAGGCTCCCCAGCCTTGGGATTGCAGGTATCTGCCACCACACCTGGTTTCAGTGACCAGTCGTGATGTGCCAGGAGTTCCAGGTCTGGCATGGCATGGCATGCATTAAGTATTCTAAAATCTAATTTCCACAGGAAAGTCTGGGGAGATAGATCAGTGGCTTAAGTGCCTGCCAAGCAAGTGCAAGGTCCTAAATTCAATTTCCAGTACCAAAAAAAAAAAAACAATTTCTAGTTTCCACAGGGAAATTCAAATTGTATATTTTATGATATATACTGACACATCCCTTGATGCATGAAGCTCACTTTTGTCAGTTTCAATAAAACGCCTGTCAAACACCCAATTCAGTCTAGCTGTAGTTACATGTTGCTTGGTATTCAAATGAAAATGTTTCATGAAAACATTGACTAATTTTAGCTCACAACTCAATCACACAAATATCTTTCCCAAGATGTACTACAGTATACAGTAAAATGGTGATTAGCATAATTTATATTTTGCCATAGACTTAAAAAGACATTTAGTCAAGATAAATATTCAATAAAATAAATGTTATTTTCTGTTTAATAAAAGATACTTTTAGAGAAACTGCCTTTTAAAAAAACCAATATCACATAGCTGTATAATATATGATGACAAAGGAAAAATCTGATGCCACTGTCTTCAATGTTGAGACACCGGAGGTTCATGTCTCACTGTTTTTTCACCATGACTATAAACATCAACACTGGAAAAGGCAGAGAATTCCCTGGTATTATTAGGAGTTGTTATTACTTCATGTGACAATGCCTCTGGGATTTCCAGGGCTCAGGGCAACATACTTGAAGAAATGCTATCCTGGTTCACGGTATTCCTAACCTTGGTGATGGATAGAAAGAATGCAGAGAATTTTTAAAAACACTAAGGCTGCTATAAACATCATTGCACATATATCACTGGTGTATGTTGTTTTTAATTCTTCTGAGAAGATACCCCATCCCAAAATTATTATATATATCCAACATAATCCTGATCAAAATATCATTGACATACTTCACAGATCTAGAGAAAATATTCCTAATTTTCAATTAGGAGTTGTTAGAAGAGACCTGGAAATAACAAAGGCAATACTAGGCAAAATCAAAGGCAGGAAGCAACACAATCTCTAACTTGAAGTAATGCTACAAAGCTACTGTGATAAAACCAACATGGTACTGGTGAAAAACCAGACGTGAAGATCAGTGGATTAGATTAGATTAGATTAGCAGTCACAGCTACAAACACATTCAGCCTCATCTTTAAAAATGGGGCCAAATATGTCCACTGGAAGAAAGACAGCCTCTTTAATAAGTGGTGCTGGCTTTCCACATACCAAAGACAAAAATTAAAATAGTATTTATCACCATGAACTAAACTCAAGTCAAAATGGATCAAAGATCTAAATATTAAAACAGAAACACTAAATCTACTGGAAGATAAAGTCTTAGGTAGAAATCTTGAAGACATAGGTGCAGGCAGAGTTCATGAACAAAATGAGAACTATACAGGAAGTACTTCAAAGAATCAACAACTAAAGTCTCATTAGAAGGTTTTTGCACAACAAATCAAATGAACAGTGAAAAGACAGAACACAGAGCTGAACAAAATTTTAGCCACCTGTCCCTCAGACAAAGGATTTCTATTTAGAACATATAAGGATCTGAAAAAAAATCAACTCCCAAAATTCAAAGACCCAATCCAAAAATGGGCATCTGAGATGAATATGTATTTTTTGAGTGAAGAATTACAAATGCCAAATAAATACCTGAAAAAATGTTCAATATATTGGGCATTTGAGAAGTGCAAACTGTAACAGTGCTGAGGTTATCTCTCACCACAGTGAAAATGGCTGTCATTAACAAATCAACCAATGACAAATGCTGGAGGCACTGTGGAAAAAAAGGAACCTTTCAGCCGGGCGTGGTGGCGCATGCTTGTAATCCCAGCACTCGGGAGGCTGAGGCAGGAGGATTGTTGTGAGTTCGAGACCAGCCTGAGCTACAAAGTGAGCTTAAAGCCAGCCTGAACTGCATAGCGAGACTCTGTCTCAAAAAGACAAAAAAAAAAAAATAATAATAATAATAAAAAAAAAAAAAAAAAAAAAAAAAAAAAAAAAAAAAAAAAAAAAAAAAAAAAAGGAACCTTTCTTCACTTTTGGTGGATTACAGACTGGTGGAAACACTGTAGAAATCAGTACGGAGATTTCTCTAAAAACTACAATTAGCAATCACATTTGATCTAGCTACTTCCTTTCTGGATATCACCCCAGAAGATTTTAAAATGTCATGCCACAGCAATATATGTGCACCCATGTTTGTATTAAATCTGTTTAATGATTTGGGGAGTATGATAATTTTCACAGTGTTTATTCTTCCTACCCAAGAGCAAAGGATATATTTCTACTCTCTGATATCCTCTTTGATTTTCTTATTCGGAGTACTGTAATTTTCAATGTATATATCTTTTACTTCCTTTGTTAGATCGATTCCTATGTATTTAGTTTTATTGGATGCTATTTTGAAAGGTGTTGTTTCCCTAATTTCTCTCAGTGAGTTTGTTGCTTTTGTATAGAAATTATATTGATTTTTGATTGTTGATTTTGTATCCAACTATGCAACTGATTTTGATTATTAAATCTAGAAGTCTTTTGTTGGAGTTTTTCGATTGTTCTATGTAGAGTATCATGTCATCTGTAAATAATGATAATTTAAATTATTCCCTTTTATCCTTATTCATTTTATTTTTTCACTTGTTTAATTGCTCTGGCTAATATTTCTAGAACTATATTAAATAGGAAAACTATTTAATATAGAAATAGTACATATCCATGTCTTGTGCCTGATTTTAGGGTGAAAACTTTCAGTTTTTTTTCATTTAGTACAATGTTGGTTTATCATAGAAGCTTTTATTAGACTGAGGTAAAAATCAACTATTTTGATTTTCCTTAGGCTTTTATTTTTGTTACAAATGAGTGTTTATCAGAAGGATTTACTGCATATATTAAGATGATTATGTGTTTTTTTTTATTTTTGACTCCATTGATATAAATCCCATTGGTCATGGTGTATAATCTTATTGATCATTTCTTGCATTCTATTTGCTAGTATTTTACTAAGTATTTTTGAATATATGTTTATTAGGAAGATCGACCTATATTAATCTTTTTTGTTGGGTCTTTCTCTGGCTTTGGTGTTAGGGCAATATTTGTCTCCAGGAATGAATTACGGAGTATTTCTTCTCTTTAAATTTCATTAAAGAGTTTGATGAGTATTGGTATTAAATATTTTCTAAATTTATTATATAATTCAGCAATGAATTAATTAGGATCTGAGCTTTTGTTTAATGAAAAGTTTTTAGTTGTATTTTCTATTTTCGTAATTGATATTGGATTATTCAGAATTTTTATATCATTTTGGTTCAGCTTTAGTAATTCATATATTTCTAGGAATCCATGAGTTTATTCTGCTTTTTCCACAGTATGGGAGTAAATATTTTCAAAGTAGGTATTAATAGTCTTTTGGATTTCCACAAGATCTGTAGTTATTCACGCTTTTCCATCTTTCTTTCACCCTTTTCCATCTTTGATGCATGAATTTGAGTCTTTTCTTTCCTTTTTTGATAATGTTGGATAAGGGTTTCTCAATTTTATTTATTCATTCGAAGAATCAACAGTTTGATTCATTAATTCTTTGTCATATTCTTGTCTGCGTTGCATTAATTTATTCTATGATCTTCATAATTTCCTCTACTGTATGGGTTTTGGGCTTGACTGGCTCTTTTTGTAGAACCTTAGGTACAACATTAGGTTGTTTACTTGTGCTCATTCTAATTTCCTAATGCCAGAATTCACCACTATAAATTTACCTCCCGGGACTACTTTTATTGCATCCCATAAATTTCAGAATATTGCATCTGTTTTCTCATTTAGTTAGGCATTGTAATTTCATCTGTGATCCATTTGTTGTTTGTGGGGGTGTTATTTAATTTCCATATGTTTATGGAATTTTACAGTTTCTTTTGTCATTAACTTCTAATGTCATTACACTATGGTCAGATAATATGTGTTTACTAATGCATATTTTATGGGCTAGAATATTGTCTATTTTAGAGAACTTCCTTTGTGAAACTCAGAAGAATGTACATTCTGCTGCTGGAGGGTAAAAACACTGTAAACATCTATTAAGTTCATTTGTTCATGTAACTATTCTGTTTTTTTCTTTGCTGATTTTTTTGTTTAATTGATCTCTTTGTGACAGTGCAGTATTAAAGTCTCCTATTAAAATTATTATTGTTTATTGAATTTTTCATATCTATCAACATTGGTATGACATAGTTGGCTGTTCTCATATTGGATGCTTATTTATTTATGATTGTTTTCCTTTTGGAATTTTCCCCTAAAAAGTATGTACATTTTGATAATTCTTGCTTTGAAGTTTGCATCATCTGTGAACAGAATTGCAACCCTTGTTTTTTTCTGGGCTGGTGTTGCATGGAATATTGTTTTCCATGCTTTTATTTTCAGTCTGTAAAATTGATTTTTTTTTAAATGAGTGAAATGGGTTTGTTCGATTGTTTTTTCTTGGTCCATTCTGCCAAGTTGTTTCTTTTGATTAGTAAACTGAGGCCATTTACACCCATGCTTAAAACTGATACATATTGTCTTATCTTTGTTATATTATTTTCCTGCTACTGGCTCCCTGCTTTCTCCCTCCGTTTAATTGCTTGCCTTGTCTGGTTGTTACTTTTTGATCTTTTCCTTGCAATTGTGGTCGTTTTAAATCTTTGTCTGGAATATTTATGTAGAGTTGCTTTGGTGGTCATGAATTTCTCCACTTATTCTTTGTCATGGAAACATCTTATTTCTGAATTAATTTTCAAAGATAGTTTTTCAGGGTACATCAATCTGGGTTAGAATTTGTTTACTTTTAGGACTTGAAACAAGTCTCTCCAAACTCTTTTTAACTTGAAGATTTATGTTGAGGGGCCTGCTGTGATTCTGAAAGGTTTTCCTTAATAGGTGATTTGTTTCTTTTCTCTAATAGCTTTCAACATTCAGTTCTTTAGCTGAATTTCTGGGATTTTGTTTATTATATGTTCGAGTATAGGTTTATTTTGGTTATGGTTAATTAGAGGTCTACATGTTTCACTTATATGTATGTCAGATTCTTTTCCAATGCTTGGAAATTTCCTGCTATCAAATTAATGTTTTTTTGTCATTCATGTTGTGTACTGTTATTTTCATTGACACTAATTATTATTATATTTTTTTCTGTCATCTTGTAGCTGCTGAATTTTATTTTATTTATTTATTTATTTATTTTTGTACTTTCAAGGAAGTCTACGTGCATTCAGGGTCTCACTAATAGATCAGACTCATAGTGATCCACCTGTTTACAGCCTCCCAAGAGCTGGGATTACAGGCATGCACCACCACACCCAGTTTCAGTCTCAGTCTCAGCACCCGCTGGGATTGGGACTAGTGCAGCAGGCCCGAGATGGAATCCACAGCACTGGCACCTGCTTACAGATGCTTTAATCTGCTGAGCAATTTGGCCAGCCCTCATCTGCTGAACTTCAATTTCCTCATCTTTTGTTATTTTTTCAAGGGATGTTTACTGTTGAAATTGCTATTGAAGGGCCTGTCTTCAAGGTCTCAAAGTCCGTCTTCAGTTTCATTCTGGCAATTTTGTCAGCTTTCAATGAAATTGCTAATTTCCTGGATATCTGAATCCATTTCATGTATTCTATTTCTTTCCTATATTGATTGTTCACAGTTTCTATCCTCTCTATATCATCATCTAATTTTTTATCTACATCTATTCTGCATTTGCTGAGCAATTCCTCTGTGAATGTTGACATTTATTTTTTACCTTAGAGATTATTTCTGATCTAATTTCCCCTATAGCCTCAGCAACTTGTTTCTGTACTTTGGTTGCTATCGTTTGAGAAATGTCAGGTGTGTGTCTTCAAATTCCTTCTATCTCTGTCTCCTGGACTTGTTCCAGATGGGCTGGTGTTGTGAGTTTGTATCTTGCTTCTATGTCCTGTCATTTTAGTCCAAGTTTTTTTGTTTTCTTTTCTCTGTTGATCCTTGTAATTTTTTTTCTAGTACGTAGCTAAATCACTAGTATCAAGTCCTCTCTAAGAAAATTCTGTCCCTCAGGGAAGTCTTCCTTGTGTAACAGGTTCTTGGCTGTGCCTCTTCCAAGATCCTACATTTCCAGTTAATTAAGAGTGATATATTCATATGTTGTTGGTTCAGTCTTAGTTGTTTGGTCCTCTGCTGTGGAGAATAAAAT
Organism: Ctenomys sociabilis; assembly: GCA_004027165.1. Classification (NCBI taxonomy): domain Eukaryota; kingdom Metazoa; phylum Chordata; class Mammalia; order Rodentia; family Ctenomyidae; genus Ctenomys; species Ctenomys sociabilis. The sequence goes on from PVKA01005530.1 coordinate 78,515, forward strand.
AAATGATCAGTGAACTGTCAATTCATTTCTATAATTAATTTTTAATGTATTTCACTGATTTTTATTGAAAGATAAATATTAAAATAAAAATTCTTATCTCAATTTTCTTAAGAAAAAATTCAAGTGACTACCCTAGAGCAAATACCAATTTAAGTCATTCTCTTAATTATATGTAGTACATTTGAAGATGTTTTCTTAGATTTTTAGCATAATTTGCCTAGAGCCCATGTAGCTCATTGAGGCTTTATTCTTTCTTTTCAATTTTTAAATTGATTATTGATTAGTACGTAAACTTGTCCTGGGGAAAAATATGTGTTTCGTATTTTCCAATAAGTAAAGAACATTCTATTGTAATTTATTAAATTTCTTCTTACACAAAGCACTTCTCACTTTTAAACCTTATTGGACAGATTAATTTAGCATCATATGAGCCAAGAAGTAGGCTTCTTAAACTAAATTACACAATAATTCCCTATAAATGACAGAATTTCCTAGTAATGATTAGGCCATGAAAAAAGTATAAATATCCTAAAATAAGGTTTCATGTTTATGAATTATTTTCTTGTGAAAACATTAAAATAATTTTAGACTTAACCTGTCTAAATGCTAGCCCCCTCATATCTAAGCAAGCTTTTGTTTTTCTAGAGGTATATTGGGAATTGAACCCAGAGTCTCGAACTTGGCTAGCAGGAGCTGTGCCACTGAGCTACATCCCTGGAAAACTTTTTTTCTTAGAAAAAAAAACATAAAAAGAGCTCAAAGTCTGATCTGTAATCACAATAAGAGAGTTGGTGTCAAAAAGATACTAGCATCTAAATTCTGCATCACTGCCCAAATCCACTAGGTTGGTTGACATATCTCTATTGTCAGAGATAAAGCTCTTGGGAAGATACAATCTGTGTGGATTTAAAGAAGGAATTGAAGAAAAGGGGAAAGAGGAGGTGTTTTCTGTCTTCCTACAGGTCATGGTTCCTAGCTGTTATCACATGGCCTGAGAGAGCACCAAGGAGTGACTGCTGCTCTGAATGTAAAAGGGGAAAATTTCTCCGGGTAGCAAGAAGCAGATAACAGTTTTCTAACATTATATCAAGAGACTCCGGACATGAAGAGGGATTTCAGACAAAGGAAATGGCTGGAAATAAATGTCTCAAGCTTTATTGGTCTTCCACAGTTGTCTGTCAGACCTACCACAGGGAACAACTTTATGGCCTTATTGACCATTAAGAAGTTAAAGTTTCCATTAAACTTTGCTAAGTTAACTCTCTAGATGCTTTTGGAAAAATAGTAAAAGGTTGAGCCCAATGTTTAACTGACTTGATAATACCAGTCTTTCTCTAGTAGCATTGTCTTCACTTTTCCTTTTTTTAATCATTACTTCAGATATATTATTTAAATTACCAGTATGTAAGAATTCCATAAGATGGACAAGCAACAATGGATGAGTAGGATCACTGTGCTTCTTTCTCAAACCATGTTTGTAGTTAATTTCAGTTCTAGCTTTTCTACCTTTCTAGAAGATTTCTGAACTCTAACTTCTAGTCAGTGGTGAATTTAACCTCACTATACTTATGTCTGTGACCATGCCTACTGTCACTTCAGGACTATTTCAGTAAAAAAAAAAAATGCTATACCTATATACATTTTTAAATTTGATTTTTTTCATGGTTACTGAGGACATGTAAACTTGACAGATTATTTGATTGCTTTTTATATCAATCATTTCTACTAATATATTTTTTGGCTTCCTCTTTTCAGGTTAGCTGAGAAGTTTGGATATTCAGTGCATTTGACTTCCGAAATATCTTTTTTTTTTTTTTTTTTTTTTTTTTTTTTTTTTTTTTTTTTTTTTTTTTTTTTTTTTTTTTCGAAATTTTTTTTTTTTTTTTTTTTTTTTTTTTTGTCTTTTTGAGACAGGGTCTCACCATGCAGTTCAGGCTGGCCTTAAGCTCACTTTATAGCTCAGGCTGGTCCCGAACTCACAACAATCCTCCTGCCTCAGCCTCCCGAGTGCTGGGATTACAGGCGTGCGCCACCAGGCCCGGCTTTCCGAAATATCTTGTTTGGCATACTCATTTAAATAATTCTTTTTTCCCTTCCACTCATGCTGTATCTTCCTTGCCTATTTCTATTGAGGTTTAGAAACAACAACCCAAGTGTGAAGCTTTGGAATGCTGAGTGCTCTCAACTGAAGGACAGCCAATTTCCTTCCAACTTTTGCCTACTTTATCTTTCTGTTTTTATCCTAGAGCTCATGTTAGGACCTTCTTTGAATTCCCCAATTTGCAGAAAGTCTAAATCATACCAGAAGGTTAACTTCAGGAAGGAAGAGTAGAGTTGCTAACACATCCAGAGCTCATGAGAACATTGTCTCCAAACTATGGTCTGTTCTTCTGGCTCATGGCATCTTTTCTAAAACTCATTTATTCTCTCTAAGATTCTCTACAGCCACCAGTTCTTCCATATGAAGGACATATTTAAGCTTCGAACACTCAATCCTTCTTTGGGTTGTATACTTTGTATGATCCTGTGTTTACATGTTAAGGATTTCATATGTCTTTTGTTAAACTTTTCATGCCATGTCTTAGATCTAAACAGTCCCTCAATATTGTCATGTGTGTCATATGACTGAATCATGGGGGTGCTACCCTTATCACTGGATTCATCCATGAGTCCAGTAGCTAAATATCCTACTAGGAGGTGGAGCCTAGCTGGAGCCGGTCATAACCTGAAAAACTGTGTTCTTGTCCTGAGCTCCTCCCCCTCCATCACCCTGTTTTCTAGCTGCCAGAGGATGAGCAGCTGTCCTTTGCATAGGATTTTTTACCATGACATTTTTACCTTTTCACCATGGGCTGAATAGTAGGACAAAATAAACTTGTCTTTTGAGGGTGTTGCGTATTTCCCAACCATGTAAGAGTAACTAAAATAGTCCATTTCCATTGTGATCCAAACTATCAGTTCTTTAGTTGTTAAGAAAAAAGTGCCTTTTGCCCTTTTCTATGCTTTCCTTTCCTTTTTTTTCCCTCCTTCGCTTCCTTCTTCCTTATCAGGTTTTTCATTTCTTCTTTATCTTGAAATTACAGGAAGGCCTATAGACGTCTAAGAATTATTCCATGTTTACCATCAACAATGCTGTCCCAAGTCTGTACATATATATATATATTTCTTCACATGCTTCATTCCCTTCATTTGTAGATACTGAACTTTAGGCTTAGAAAGAACATGTGATCTGGGCAATCAGTAAGTGGTAAATCATGTCAGATTCTACTTCCTATCACAATGGCTTGAGATTCTTAACCATTTTTATTATTGTGTCTATGAGTCTCTCTCTGACCACAACCAGAGATAAAAAAGAAAAAAATTAACCATCTTCAATGATGTTAACCTAAAAAGAATTTAAGTGTATTTTAACTATCAAAGCCTTCCCTTAATGAAACTTTGAACACTACTATCTATAAATTTATCTAAAGCCATCTTGAAGTTATTTAGAGATTTTATACTTACTACTTCACAGAGCAGAATTTTCTAGAAATATTTTCATCCATTCTATTGCACAGCTCTTTCTTTTTGACTCTTCAGTTTCCTCCCACGCATCACCCTACCCAGCTTCATGCAGTTCTCTAACTTGTTTCATACCTCAGTACTCACTCATTTCCTTTCTTTTTGTACTATTGGCTTTTGTCACATTTTTTTTTTTAGCTTGCACTTTCAAGAATCCTACTTCAGTTACTCTATTATCACATAGTTTCCTATTTCTTTCTCTTCATCTTCTTTGCTTCCACTCTCTAGAGAATTTCCATACAATACGTTCTTCTGGAAGTACAGATCAAACAGATTTCACATATTTTATTCATAAATGAAAAGTTTACTTGTAAAAATTATTTTGAAAGTACTGTGTGGAATGGTTTAAGAGAAAAGGAAACTGAACGTCAGGATGTTCTTCCAGTTATACAGGTAAGAAGTAGCAAACTTCCCTGGTGGAAAAGTGAACTGTGATGGGAAAAAATGCAGACAAATATGTATTAAGGCAAAATTCTTACTACACGAGGCAAGTTAGTGAAGGTCTTTGGGTGTAACAGGAAAGGAAGACACAACAGAGAGCGAAGCAGAGAGGAACCAAAAGAACTCCAGTAGGTTCACCTTGATAGACTGGAACAACAGTAATGGTCCTTGAATTATTTCTGTAATAATTTTTCAGATATCTAGATTTTCCTCAGTTACTCCAATATATAAGATAATCATTCTCACTTGCAAAATTTAAGATATTTGAAGAGATACATTTTTGAAAATGCTAGAGTACTACTTGAAAGTCAGTCATGCTGTCTTTAGCGTTCTTACGTGTAGGAAATTGGGAAGATGAGGTCAGTTGGTAGGGAAAAAGACTCAGACAAAGAAAGAAAGATGGGAATTAAGGTAATAAAGGTGAGGAATTTTATATATTCTTTTGTTCATAGTGTACATTTTTTCCTAGGGTTTCTCTAAGATATTTGTAAATAGTATACAGACTCCCTGCTGATTATTGACTCCGCTTTAGAATATTTATATTTTGTCGTAGTTTGTTTCCTAAATTTGAGAAAGCAAATGCTGAAGTTTTATACAGTGCTCACTCTACCTGGAGACATTGACTCATATTATGCTGTGGCTTAATCCGTGGGTACTTCTAGTGAGGATTGCTGTTCACTGTAGTACTTTATCTCATCCTAAATTATATTTGCCCCAAAGAAAGTTTTTGCCAAAGTATTATAGCTAGTCATACATCATAGTAATTACCAAATTTTAAGTTTGCATTTCTCTTATTCACCACCAATTTTTTGGGGGGAGTGGAGATAATCAGGAATCAAATTCAGGACTTTATTTTGCCAGGCAGGCACTGATTCCACTGAGCTATGTCCATAGCCCCAAATTTCTGTAATATAGTCCATAATATTTTATAAAACATTATCTGGATTAATACAACTCCTGGAGTTTGTGCACGAAGACTTGTGGTTTTCATGAAGGGAAGAAGAGCATGGAGCAGAGTTCTTCAAGTCCTATATGAAAATAAATTCCAGCCCAGACTACTATACCCTGCAAAACTCTCTTTCAAGTTTGATGGAGAAGTAAAACACTTCCATGACAAAGAACAAATAAGAATTTCATGATGACAAGGCCAACTCTATGCAGACTACTGAAAGATGATCTAGAGAGAGACCACAATGATCAGAACTCCATGAATGAGAACAGAAGGAACCCGCTAAACAGGGCAAACAGTTAACCACAGGACAAAAAGGAGTAAACAGCAGCAGGTAAATATCATGACAATCATAAGTCAATGCATTTCGATTATAACCATCAATTTAAAAGGACTTCAATTAAGAGTTCAGTTCAACAATTAAGAGAAATAGACTGGCACAGTGAATTAGGAAACAAAATCCAGCTATATGCTATATAGAAGACACACATTTAACTCATAAAGATATTCATAGGCTGAAAGTCAAAGGATAGAAAAAAATACTACATGCCCTAGGACCTCAGAAAAATGCATGAGTAGCAATTCTGTTCTTAGACAGTCTCAACTTTAAACCAAGAATGATCAAATAAGACAAAAAAAGGCCACTATATATTGGTTAGGGGAAAAATTCAAGAGGAAGAGGAAACACTCATGAATTCCTATGCACCAAACACAGGAGCACCCAACTATGTAAGACAAATCTTACGGGACATGAAAAACCTAATATCTAAGACCACTATCTTAACAGGACACCTTAACACACCCTTATCTCAAAAAGAAGGCTCAACCCAACAAAAAATGAGGAAGGAAGTAGAAGAACTGAACCAGCGCTTGGAACAAATGGACCTGGTGGACTTATACAGAGTGTTCCACCCAACCACAGCTGAATACACATTTTTTTTTTCAGCTGGACAGGGCCATTTTCTAAAATAGAGGACATATTAGTCCATAGGTCATGCTTAAGTATAGGCAAGAGAACAGAAGTTCTCCCATGCATCTTATCCAACCACAGTGCAATGAGACTAGAAATAAATGACAAAAGAAATCAGAAAAACCCTCTAAATACATGGAAATTAAATAACACCCTATTCAGCAATCAATGAGTCACAAAAGAAATGCAACAAGAAATTCAACAATATCTACAATTTAATGAAATTTCAAGCACAACTTACTGGAATTTATGGGATGCGATGAAAGCAGTTCTCAGAGGGAAAATCATAGCTATGAACTCACACATTAGGAAAACAGAACAGGAACAAATAAACACTCTAATGTTGCACCTGCAACATCTAGAAAAAGAAGAGCAAACCAAACCCAGAGCTGAAAGATGTGAAGAAATCATAAATATTAGAGCAGAAATTAATTCAATTGAGATGAAGAAAACAGTTCAAAGAATCCACAAATCAAAAAGATGGTTGGTTCTTTGAAAGACTAAATAAAATTGATAAGCCCCTAGCTAACCTCATCAAAAAGAGGAATGAAGGTCCATCCTGCCCACGCCCACCCAGTCCCAGAGACCTCCCAAGACAGCTGGCCGACTCCAGCAGCCTACTCAGCAGCCTACTCGATCCTGCCCACGCCACCCAGCCAGAGACCGGCCTGAGACACCGGCTGACTCCAGCGGCCTCCTGGATCCCGCCCCAAGATCACCCAGCGAGTGGGAATTTGCATGACTCACCAGGCTTCCCAGATCAGTGAGAGTGTGGTGAGTCTGAGGGAGAGCCATTGGCTTCTTCCCACGCGCGCTACCCAGGTCCCTGCACCCAAGCCCTCCAAGCCAGTGACCGGCTAGAAACCTCAGGACCCACTCACCAGCACCTCCCCGGATCCCCTGGCCTAAAGCCCGCTGAACGAGTGGGAATTTCCCAGAGTCTCCGGGAATCAAAGTTCAGTGAGTGTAGAACTCCAGGCCTGCTGTGCCTGAGACACATTTCCCAGGGATTCCCTGGCCACCCACCCTCCATGGCCTGGTGAGAGCTCCAGGCACACAGTGTCAGAGAAACATTTCCAGGTGATTACCAGTTCCACCCCAGAGCCCCAGACCCAGTGCAGGTCAGCCTGGAGTGAGAACTCCAAGCCTGCCACGCGTGAGGGACATTTCTCAACAATCCTCGGTCCCATGCCACGGACCAAAACCCAGCACAGCCTGGCATGTGAGTGAGGGCTCCAGGCCTGGTGCACTGGAGGGACCTTTCCCATCCTTCTCGGGTTAAGGCCTGTAGACCCGACCCAGCACAGGCTGGCTGACCCAGTACAGCCTATTCAGTGAATAAGATCATCCACTATCCTTTTGTGAGCCCAGAAGACCCACGAAAGCCCAGGCCCACCCATGTGGGAAACGACCTGCCTGACACAGGAGGGCTAACCCCGGGAGCCAACAGAGGGGAACCAAAGGAGCTGCAACAAAAAAGGAACTGAATACAACAGCTCACTCCAGGATAGGCATACCTGGAAAATCTCAAACTTAATAGACTGGTACCCGAATCTCATAACAAGCTAAGGCTATAGCTGCACCAAAGCTCTACACCAAAGGTCAAAGGTCAGTGCTATACAAAATGACAAAGAGAAGGGGAAAAATGCAATCCCAGACCTCGAGTCCATCAGGAAGGGCAGAGGACACTAGCTCAGCTGCAATGAATAAACTAACAGGTACAGAAGCAAAGGAACAACAGCAGAAAGCTATAGAAGAAATAAAACAAGAAGTAATTCTCCAAATTAAAAAAGAAATATCTGAATACATAGTATCTGAAATAAAGAATGAATTCCAGAAACATTGGGTGGAAAAACCATGCTCACCCAGAACAAGTGCAGAGAGCACTATTCCAGCTGATATATATGAACTAATAGCATCTGAAGCAAAGAAACAATAGCAGAAAGATCATGAGGAACTCAAAGCAGAAATAAGTTCTGAAATCAAAAAAGAACTTTTTGAAGTCATAGCATCTGAAATACAGAAACAAGTCCAGAAATATACAGAGGAAACCCAACTTGGAAGAAACTATGCAGAAAAAGAATTAATAACTACCTCTAAAGAAGACATGGATAAAAAAAATTGAGGTCAGAAATATGATGGATTCCTTGAGTGAGCAAGGAATAGAAAAGAAATAGAACACATGAAACACAGTCAAAGAGATATAGAAGAACTAAAAATATCATTCACGAGTCTACAAAACCATTTGAGTGAAAGCGAAGATAGAGTTTCAGATCTTCAAGATGCTGGAGAAGCTAGTGAAAAGGTGAGAAAGGATCTCTTAAAAACGATGAGAATACAGGAAAACATAATCCATCACCTGCAAGATGACGCCAGGATGAACAATGTGAGAATAATTGGTATCAACAAGAATGAAAGAGTCAATACCAATGACATAAAAAGAATTTGGGGAGAAATAATTGCAGAAAACTTCCCAAATATGAGGAAACAATCCAACATTCAGGTTACCGTAGCATACAGAACATCAAATAATCTCAACCCAAGTAGAAACAGACTGAGACATATAATAGTTAAGATCCCAGAAATCCAACACAAAAATAATATGCTGAAAGCTGCTAGAGAGAAGAAGGAGCTCACATTCAAAGGAAAACCCATCAGAATTACAGCCGACTTCTCTACACAAACAATGAAGGCAAGAAGAGCATAGAGCAGAGTTCTTCAAGTCCTACATGAAAACAAATTCCAGCCCAGACTATTATACCCTGCAAAACTCTCTTGCAAGTTTGATGGAGAAGTGAAATACTTCCACGACAAAGAACAACTAAAGAATTTCATGATGACAAAGCCATCCTTTCACAGGCTGCTGAAAGATGTTCTAGAGAGAGACCACAATGACCAGAACTCCATGAATGTGAATGGAAGGAACCCACTAAACAGGTCAGACAATTAAACACAGGTTACAAAGGAATAAACAACACCAGGTAAATATCATGACAAACATAAGTCAGCACATTTCAATCATAATCATCAATGTAAACGGACTCAATTCTCCAATTAAGAGAAATAGACTGGCACAGTGGATTAGGAAACAAAATCCAACAATATGCTGTATACAAGAAACACTTAACTCAAAAGGACATTCATAGGCTCAAAGTCAAAGGATGGAAAACAATACTACTTGCCCCAACACCTCAAAAAAAAAGCAGGAGTAGCAATTCTGTTCTCAGATAGTATCAACTTCTAACCAAGAATGATCAAACGACACAAAGAAGGCCACTATATATTGGTCAGGGGAAGAATTCAAGAGCAAGAAGTAACACTCATAAATATTTATGCACCAAACACAGGAGCACCCAACTATGTAAGACAAATCTTAAGGGACATGAAACCCTTAATGTCTAAGAACACAATCTTAACAGGAGACCTTAACACACCCTTATCTCAAAAGGATAGGTCAACTAGACAAAAAATCAACAAGGAAGTAGCAGAATTGAACCAGAGCTTGGAACAAATGGACCTGGTGGACATATACAGAGTGTTCTACCCAACCACAGTTGAATACACATTTTATTCAGCTGCACACGGGTCATTTTCCAAAACAGACCACATACTAGTCCAGAGGCCATACCTAAATATATGCAAGAAAATAGAAATTATTCCTTGCACATTATCTGACCACAATGCAATGAAACTGGAAATAAATACCAAAAGAAACCAGAAAAACCCACTAAATTCATGGAAACTAAACAACACCCTACTCAGCAATCAATGGGTTGCAGAAGAAATTCAACAAGATATTCAACAATATCTATAATTTAATGAAAATTTAAGTACAACTTACTGGAATTTATGGGATGTGATGAAAGCAGTTCTTAGAGGGAAAATAATAGCTATGAACTCACACATTAGGAAAACAGAAAGGGAACAAATTAGCAAACTAATGTTGCACCTCCAACAACTAGAAAAAGAAGAGCAAACAAAACCCAGAGCGCATAAATATCTTATAGTCTCCCTAGTATAACAAGTGAAAAGCAGAAATACAAAAAGAAATGTACAACAAAATTAAAATCAATTGAGTCAGATAAGGCAAAGTGAATGGCATATGCTGCAGGATACTAATCAGCTTTTCTTCTGGATGGTTAACAACCTAAGTTCACAAATCAGAGTTGGAGAAATAGAAGAGACACAAGGCCAACCAACATTTTGGCCCTAGCCTTTCAAGGTCAGTGAAGACTCAGGACATAGGAGAACCTGTACTGCAACATCATGAAACTCAGTTAAGCTCCAAATTTTCTGAACAAGGAGATTATGGAGCCACAGAGGAAAGAGACTGAAGTTCTATAGTGTGCCTGGGAAGAGTCACATGGGGAGAAAACTTTCTCTCAGGTTCTCACAGAGAGCAAACTGGTCAAGCATTGGCCGTGACTCATCCACATTGATGACACAGACAAAGGATCTATAGAATAATGTACAGGACTACAAGATAAACTCTGAGGGGACTTCATTGACCACATAAGAAACATAAAGTACATGTGTTGGTATATAACTCTTGCTCTATCTAGGTCTTAACCATCCAATAGAAAAGTATAAAAATGAAGTATACTTCGCGGGGCCATAATATTAAGGTGAGCTGTAAATGGCTATGGTCGACAACTTCTTTGAATAACTCACTTTTGTTGTGGAATGCTGGACTGTGTTGGATTGTGTCGAGTTCAAGCACCTAAGTTAGTTGAATGACAATGGAGTTGCCCACCTTTGACAGGTGTAGACAAAGGAAGGGGTATAGAGAGAAAAAATCATGATGTGTGTGTATAGACAGTACAGTTGGGATAGATAACGCTGTGCTTCTACTTAATCCTATGAGAGGCAAGATTTGCACTAATGGTGGTTGGACAGGATATTATGTTGGCTTCTAGTACTATGGTCATCCACTAGGAAAATAATTATTGAATTTTTGATATAATTCAGGTATAAAAAATAAGATAAGTAAACAGCTACACTCTTATTTACTGATAAGTGACATCTGCTATAACAATGTCCGTAAGTATAATATCATGTATGTGCCTTGTATGATACCAAAACAGTATGAAAACAGTTTGCAATGTATTAATTTATTGAATCTGTCTTGTTAAGGTGTCTTTAAACTGACTGATTGATATTTGTACTTCAATAAAATTAAAAATAAATTAAAAAAATAAGTTTAAATCTTCAAAGAGGGTCATGATTAGAGGTCATGAAAGAATCAACAAATGGGACCAACTTTTCTTAAAGAGCTTCTGCATGTCAAAAGAAATTGTCAACAGAGTAAAAAGACAACCCACAAACTTTGAAAAAATCCTAACTAATAAGCAATCAGACAGAGGTCTACTGTCTAGAATTTATAAAGAACTAAGATATAACAGGGCCCTCAAATTTAAAGACCCAATTCAGAAA
>PVKA01005531.1:0-89708 GCA_004027165.1 Ctenomys sociabilis
TTTTATATAATTCAGGTATAAAAAATAAGTAAGCAGCTACACTCTTAATTCACTGATAAGAGATATCTGCTAAAATAATATCTGTAAATATAATATCATGTATGCACCTTGTACAATACCAAAACGTTATGAAAACAGTTTGCAATGTATTAATTTATCGAATCTGTATTGTTAAGGTGTCTTGAAACTGTCTGAGTGATATTTGTACTTCAATAAAATGAAAGAAAAAAAAAATAAAAAAATAAAGAGGCTATCTTTCTTCCAAAAAAAAAAAAAAACTCTGTTCCTACCAAGCCCCATCCCACCCTTCATGTTACTGCTACCAATTATGCCTTTACACATTGTATACCCAGTGACAGATTTTTAGTTATTATTTTTATTGTGTGTGCCCTTAAAGTCACATGGGGAATAAAATGTGGAATTACAAATCAAAAATATAGTAACAGTTTCTTTTATGTTTATCCATGAAGTTATCTTTATGGAGATTTTTATTTCTCTGCTCAGTTTCAAGTTACTGTTTAATGCCTTCATTTCAAACAAAATGACTCCTTTTTGCATTACTTGTAGGGCAGGTCTCCAAGTAAAAACTGAATCAGTTTTGGTTGGTCTTGGAATGTCTTAATTTCATCTTCAGTTTTGAGATTGTTCTGTTAGATGGAATTCATGTTCGACAGTTTTTTCTTTTGACACTTTCAGGGCATCCCCCTCCCCACCTCTACAGATGCTGAAGCCAGTGTTAATCTTATTGAAAATCACTTCTTTTTTTGATGTCTTTAAGATTTGTCCTTCTGACAGTTTGATTAGAATGTGTCTGGGAGGAAGTTCATTAGACTTGAAGTTCGCCGAGCTTATATTGCATGTGCAAATTAATATCTTTCATCAAATCTGAGAAGGTTTTAGTCGTTATCTTTGCAAGTACATATTTTTCTTTCTTTCCTCTTTCTGGAGCGTTACTATTGCTCACGTCGGTCAGGTAGGGCCGCCCCGCAGGCTCCTCACACTCTCTTGTCTCTTGCATTCTGCTTGCTTTCTGCTTCTCGGACTCACTAGTGATTAGTGTCCTCTGAGTTTGCAGATTCTTTCTTCTGCTTGCTTGAGTCTCCTGCTCAACCCTGTCAGTAACTTTTTTTCAGTTTGGCTTTTTAGCTCCAGAATTTCCATATAGTTCCTTTTTAACATGCTTATTTATTTATTTGCGGTACTGGGGATTGAACTCAGGGCCTTGTGCTTGCCAGGCAGGCACTTAAACCGCTGAGCTATATCCCCAGTCCTAACATCCCTCTTTATTGTTATATTTATTATGTTCATACATAGTTTTCTTAATCTCTTACAGTTCTTTGCCCTTTTGGATTTTAAGTATATTTAAGAAAATTAATTTATAGTGTTTTAAACCACTTGTCTGGACTTCCTTTGGGATGATTTGTGCCAATTTTCCTTTTAAATAGGCTACATTTTCCCATTTCTTTGTACATTTATCAAATTTTTGACATTTTGATATATAGTAACTCTGAAAATTGTATTTTCTTGCTTTTCCCAGAGATTGCTGTTCTTTATTGTGAAGACTATTGTCATTTATTTCTCTAATGACTTTTTAAAACTTTTTTTGTGGCAAAGATTATATGCTTTGTCAGATCATCACTGAAATATCTATTTTTTTTTTCTCATACCCAGTGAGAATTTGAGAGATTTTTGTTTGAATGCTGGGAGCCAGAAACAAGATAAAACACAACAAGAAGCACTTGTCCGGGGTCTGTGGACCGGCTCTCTGCTGAGGCCGAGGGCCTTCCTCAAGCACTCGCTGGCCTTGCCTTCACTCCGGTGCCTGCAGTGACAGTGGGGAGGAGCCCAAGGTGAAAGCTTAGGGTATTCTCCGGTCTCTCCGGGCATGCATCATGCTTTGTCATGCATATTGCTTTCTAAATTTCACACTCTCTGTGGGAGCTCTTGAATTTCTTTATTCTCCAAAGAAATTCTTTCAGTTTCCCCTGAGACTTTAGACTCCCTATTGTATGTCTCAACTAGAACCTCCTGCCCCATGTGTCTGCTGGCTTTTCATTCTCTCTACAATGTTTTCAAACAATTCTGGTGGGACTTTCCTGTCCTAAGTGTGTTCTGAGGCAGATATAACAGAGAAAGTGCCTTACAGCAATCCTTCAGGAGCCTCGACAGGTTAAAACAGAAAAAGTCCCCCCCCCCCCCCAGCAGCTCTGCTGTTCTCTCTGTCCTTAAGGCCGCACACCGAGAACACAGGCCACCCTCTTCAAGGCCACCACTGTGCTTTCCCGTCTCTCTGAACCCTTCCTTCATTCCTCCCTTCATTTGTCAAACACATTCTGAGGACAAAATGCGTGTGAGGTCCTATGCTTGGAACTAGGATATTAAACGATATGAATAGTCACTTCCTGTGAACAAGTAGGAAAACCCAACACATAAGGCAAGTTTCAGCTGATTGAATCAAGTGACATGGTGGTGGTGCCAGTGTCACCCTAGGCCCTTTAAGGTTAGGAACTGGGCACCAAATAAAAGGAACCGCTAGAGCAACAGAGCCAGTTTTTCACGGAAACCAAGTTCAATGATTCTTGGGATTTTTGAGGTTCTCTTACATTTACATAGATTTTAATAAACTGATTCCCAAGATTGTCTCCTACAGACCAACTCAAATATGCATATGGAATGCATATATATTATGGGTTGTGAAAGCCTGATTAAATATGAAATGATAAATATTTTACACAAAAATATTACTTTTTTTTTTTTTGGGACAGGGACTCATATTTTCCAGGCTTGTCCTTTCACTTCAGCTTCCCATGTGCCAGGAGTACAGGTGAGCACCACCATGCCTGGCTCCTCCTTGCTATTTTGGTTTAGACACTAATTATTTTATTTTATTTTTTTCTCATAAATAAAAACTTTTTTTTTTACTTTTACATAATGCTTTATTGTAAAAACTATCTACAGTTATAGAAACTGAAATTTCTTCTTTAATTTCATCTGTGGCCCTTTGGTTGTTCAAGAGGGTGTTACTTAATTTTCATGAGTTTATGGAGTTTTTGTGGTTGTTTCTTCTTCTTTTTTTTTTTTTTTAAATGAAACAACCCAACACAGATCAGCAGTCCACAATAGAAGTGGGTTATCCACAGAAGTTGTTGACTTGAGCCATTCAAAGCTCAGTATATTAATATGGCTTTACTTTGTATACCTCCACTTTTATACTTTTCTGCTGGATGGTTAAGACCAAGATAAAGCAAGACCTATATAACAAGAAATGTAACTTTTGTATCAGATAAGGTCAGTCACCCCTCAGGGTTTATCCTGTAACCCTGAACCTCACTTTATAGATCCCTTGTCAGTGTCAGCCTCGTGGATGAGTCATGGCCATCGCTTGACCAATTTGCTCTCTGTGGAAGCCTGAGAGAATGTTTTTTCTCCGTGTGACTCTCCTTAAGCACACTATACATCATCAATTGCATTCCTTTGTGGCCCCATAATCTCCTTGATCAGAAAATTTGGGGCACAATTGAGTTATATGATGTTACAGTACAAGTTCTCCTATGTCCTGAGTCTTCACTGACCTTGAAAGGCTAGGGCCAAAATGCTGGCTGACTTGCAGCCTTTGTTTTTCTCCAATTTTTGATCTGAAAACTTAGGTTGTTAACTTTCCAGGAGAGAAGCTTATTATTATCCTGCAACATATGCAGTTCGGTTTACCCACACTATTTGTCTAAATATCAGGCATCATAGGCATAACATGGGACAGGTATTTTCCATCAAGTATTGAGATATTAAAATCTAAGTCCTTACAGAACATGAAGAAAAAAAAAATTTAAAAAGTAGGAATTAACAAATACATATATTTACAAAGATATCTATCCATATACAGCATTGTAGCAGGATTGTCTTGTGACTTTTTTGTCTTATTTTTCATTTATTAGTCACTAATTATTACCTAGTGTACAGAATTGATCTATAAGCACTAAAGCAAGTATCATTGTCACCTGTAACATGTGAAAAGCAGTTACATGTGTCAGTGTTCATTTTATTGGGCTTTCTTACTTGAAGAATAGAAAAAAAAAAAACAAACCTTTTTGGCTATAGCAATAATAAAATAGAAAGAGATCAATAAAAAGCAAAAAAAAAAATAGTTGAAATAGCAAGCTGATTTGCCAGAATCTAGGTATGTTGGCCCACTGAATTTTGCCTTGATTCATATATTTTGAAATGCTTTAGCTTTTAAAATCAATATAATCATTTTTTTCATTCCATTGAATACATATTCAGTGATTCATTATTTGCGGAACTAGATGACAGAACTAAATGGTAAATGGACCATTTTGAATTCATCTCTGGCACTCAGTGCAAACCTATGTAAGTTTTTCTTCTTCTCTTGCAAAATGTAACTAATATCCCCCAAGTAAAAAAACTTAATTGTTCAGAAATAGTCTAAGATTATAGAATTATTTTATAGCCATAGAATGATAATCTATGAAACTTAAGATACAATCAAAAATAGATTCTTCAAAATGTAAGGTCAAATATAGTAAAATAAATTAATTAAATGAAAATATAAACACTTTTGGAAATTGAATTTTATTCTGGTATCTTTCAACAGTCTTTCAAATAGCCATCTATAATCCAATATAATCCAAATTAAGTGAATATAAACCTTGGTAAATAAAAATATAATTAAAAATAAGACATATAATAAGTACTCTAGATAGAGGCACATTATTCAGTGCTGAAAAGAAATTAGGTATTAAAGGGCATGGTGGCTAAGGAAGGAAGACTGAAAATTTGTGTCCAGACTAGGCAACTTAGTGAGATCTTAATTCAGAATTTTAAAAAAGAGCTTAGGATATAGCTCAGTGTGGAGGCCCTGGGTTCAATCTCCAGTGCTGCAAAGATGGAGGAGAATGGGAAGAGAGAAGAAGGAAGAAAACAAAAAGAAACAGAAAAGGATGAAGAAGAAATGAGTTACCAAGTGATAAACCACATGGGAAGAAGTTGAGCATGTGTCACTGAAAGAAGCCAAGCTTGCAAGGCTGTGCGCTGTCCATGCAGAGCCTACAGCAGAGCCATGGGAAGGGCAGAATGATCAGCAGCTTCTGGGAGTCGTGGTGGAGGGAGGAGAGAGGCAGAACACAGAGGGCTCCTGGGCACTGAGCTCTCCGCAATGGTAGATTCACGTCAATACACGTTCATCCAGCACAGAATGGAGAGCACCAGGAGTGATTCTACTGTGAAGTCTGGACCCAGGATGTAGGTTTTGTTTGTAACAAACATCCCACTCCAGTACGGGCTGTTGGTAATGGGACCGGCTGTGCATGAGTAGGTGTAGGGTGTGGACGGGACACTCTGTGGGGTCTGCTCAGTCTCGCTATGAACTGGAAACTGCTCTGAAACATGCAGTCTATTAAAAATCGCAGGCTGGGGAGATAGCTCAGTGGAATAAGTGCTTACCTGGCAAGCACAAGGTCCCAAGTTCGATCCCTGGTACTATAAAAAAAAATCATATCTAGGGCTGGGGAGATAGCTTGGTGGTCTAAGCACCTGCCTGGCAAATGCAAGGATCTGGGTTTGATCCCCCATACTGCATGCTGTTGGCCCCAAGTTGCACAGCGAGACCCTATACCAAAGCAAACAAACAAAAAAGAAACCCCAAACACCGTATCTATAATGAGGATTTTAAAATACAATGAGTGTATTTTCATTTATAAATTAATAATACTGATAATTTTTAATATGCAAATTTAAATTAATTTTGATTTGTTTAAAATAGTGATTCAATTTATTAGGTTTTTAAGAATGGGCATTATTAGTATATTGTAAATAACAGTGAGGTTTACTATAAAAGATTAAAAAGTTAGGAGACCTTGCTTTAGCTCAGGTCTTTCCTTCGGTGGAAGGAGTTGAGGTAGGAGAGATCTTGCTCAGGCTGGACTTGAACTTTTAAGATCAAGGGAAACTCCTGCTTCAGCCTCTCTAGTAGCTGACACTGCAGCCCACATGAGTGGCTCTAACTCATTTTTTTTTTTTTTTAATAGTGGTGCTGCAGCAATTTCAGGTCTGTCTTGACCACTGTGGTTTTTTAGCAACGTTCCTGATCTTTGACAATTTAACCTGAGCAGCACCAGCAGCTTGTCCCTCCAGCTGTGACAGCCACACTTTCCCCGAATTTCCATGTGTACTCTGGCGCAGGTAAAGAAGAACCGCTGCTTTAATAGAAGCAGCAGAAATATCAAGTTTTACAAGGATGAACCTTTTTTTTCATAATTCCTTTCATTGTCTCTTGCCTCAGCAAAAGGCTTCATTCTAGACAAAATGTGCCCTGGGCCCTTTTCAGCAATGCCCTACATTTTGGGGTGGTTAGAGGAACAGCCAACTCAAGATAGGATTATAGGGCTGGTGAGATGGGTCAGAGGTCTAAAGAGCCTGCCTAGGCACGCTTAGGCAAGTGCACAGGGACCACGGTTTGATCCCCAGCGCCACGTCACACCAGCCTCGCCCATGGGGTGGGCTGAGCTGGCCACACACACACACACACACACACACACACACACACGAATATGAATATGTGGAACCAAAATTGAATGAGTGCCCTTCTTCAGTTTACCCACTCCTCTCGCATTTGAGCAAGGAATGAAGTCTTTCTTTGGACAGGCTGGGTTTCTTCACCATAGTGACTCCTTGCCACATGCCACACGGCCATTTCAATGACGCATGAGTGAAGAAATCCTGCGCAGTGGCTGGGGGCTCTGTGGTGCTTCCAGGTCGCTGCATAAAGGCAGCTTTCCTGGGAAGGGTAGGCGATGGGGCCACACCATGTCTTTGTCCATAGCCTTTGTCCAACCCTGATGACAGTCGGGTGCTGATGATCTTCAAGTAGAACACGAAAAACTTCAGAAGACTAGAGCTCCTCTGGGACACTGATCCAAATTCTGACTACAACTTGTCCAGTCACACAACCAAAAAAAACTATGGCAGGAGAAATTGAGAGAAATGACCAACTATGAAGTAGTGATTAAATTTACTCTGGAGTGAACTTCCATTAAGAATAAGCCCAGTGAAGTTGGTTCAAGAAGACAAGAGGGCTTCCACAAGGTGCAGTGAGGGCACAAAGTGTTAGGGTGCAGCATTCTCCTTCTGCACTTGATGTTCTGTGTGCCTCCTTGTCCATGCCAAGCTGCTAAATGCAGGCAAGCATCCATGAAAAGAGAACATCCCCTTGTAAGCAGTTACCAAGGTTGATTCAGAGCACCCTATGCCTCTAACCCTATGGTGACTTGCAATCAGCTTCACGTTTATATCTGAACTATGGGGTTCATTGCCTAAATCCCAACACAACTGCACCTCATCTTAGACCTGAAGTTTTCTAGGGACATTCTGAAACTTACTGTTTGGGACTGGCAGCTGTATCAATGCTAGCTCCCCAAATATGCTTATTTGTGTGGAGATGATGGTTTGAGATGTAGGTGGCTCCTAGAAGATTCGTGGGTGTCTTCTTGGGTTGCAGTGTCCTACGGTCACCAAGAAGGGAGCATTTTCACAGTACAAGACCCTTAGAGATGAAAAAGCATGCAACTACCAAAAGCCCTCCTCAATGCAGCCTTTCTAAACGTGTACCTCCTGCAACTGTTGTAGCACCTGCCATGCGGACTATGATTTTGAAATATGTTGCCAAGCCTGAGATGGCAAGGGAGTTAGGATCAGAAGGTGGTGATGTCCATGGAGAGATTTCTTTAGTAAAATCCTGCAGTCTTACTCAACTTATTCATCATTTTAAAAACCCTGTGGTCCAAGAAAGAAGGAAAGAAGTTAAATGTTTTCATTGAAGAGGAAAGCTTACTTTTAAGAGGCAGAAGAGAGGTGCACATAAGCAAAAAGTCTTTCAAAAAAGACTTGTAGAGCCATCCAGGTAGCTCAGCAGACTAAAGCTCCTGCTTAGGCAGATGCAGGGACAGGGTTTGATCCCTGGTGTGTCATGCTGGCCCCACTCCTGGGGTGTGCTGAGATGGCAACTGAGACTGGGCATGGTGGTGCATGCCTATAATCTCAGTGCTTGGGAGGTTGAAAACAGGAGGATCACCATGAGTTTGATCTGTGTAGTGACAGCCTATGGACTTTGTACTAAATCATAAAATCATAATAATAATAATAATAATAAATTGCAATTAAAAAGACTTATAGATGGTCAATTTGGTTTTGCACTATATTACACTGTTAGTTACATGGTGTAGGTTTCAATTAGAATTATGTTTGGTCACCTATAAAAAACAAAAACTCTCCCAAACTCCTCAAAAAAGTAGAAGCTTGAACAGGGTTTGAATTCCCTCTTTGTGCCTAAAGAAGCTTGAGACAGGAGCACAGAATCCTTGCTGGTTTCTTTGGCATTGTGTTAAGGTAACTGTTTGCACTGCGGCCATCATGTTCAAATTCCAGCTACCAGCGAGGAAGACAGAGATGCATGTCTCCTTCTATTTTTTTAAATACTCTTGGGAAGGGGCTGAGGAGATAGCTCAGCGATCTTAGTGCTGCATGGCAAGCGCAAGGACCTGGGTTCAATCCCCCCTACCAGCTGCTGTGCTGGCTCCAGAATCCAGGGTGCACTACCCTGAAACCAGGTGTGGTGGTGCACACTTGTAATCCCAGCGCTGGGGAGGCTGAGATAGGAGGATCACTACGAGTCCGAGCTGCGTAGCAAAGTCCTGTACCAAATAAATAATTTTAAAATATTTAAAAAATAAAGTTTACTGAAAATAAAAGCTAAAAAAATTGTTAAAAATAAATAAATAAATACTCCCAGAAGGCAATTAAAAGACACCGGGATGTACCATTTAATATGTGACACTTCTCCCTGGTGAGAGTGAATGGCAGGACCATACCTACCTGCAAGGGATATGAGAAATGCGCCCAGCTAAACCCTGGGGCTTTGGCTGCACAGTTAGGTCATCGGGCATCTTGTCCTGTGATATGTAGGTAGTGAGAAGGGAAACTTTAATCTTGACTTCTCAGAAGCTGCAAAATCAGAAGGGACTTTTGGATAAACATTCAAACAGTTTCTCATCGTACTATGTAGGCTACTTTTTGGGTTTCAAATTAAATTAAATCATTACAAGTCTGTGTGTCTACATATTATACGCCAAGTATTAGCTTAGGTGTTCTAGTTAAAAAGCTGAAAGGGGGATGGTTCTGCCCTTAAGGTGGCAGACATGAAATGCCTCCAACTCTCTAGTTAGGAAATAATCTATTCAACAGGAAGAGAAAATTCAACATGCTGGCCTTCCAGGGCCCTGCTTGGGATTTTATTTTATATAACAGTGATCTAGTTAAAGTAACATTGCTATCTACTGAGAGCTATCATTCCGTAGGACTGCGGACTCCATGAGGATAGAGAACAGCTTGTCACTGCTATACCTGGTGCATACTGGATGGCTGACAAGGACTGGCTGGGTAGCAAAATGAAAGGAACTAAATGAGCAAAAGGAAGCTCTGAATAGCACTTGTAAAATGCATAACTCATAATATGGAAACATGATATATGAAGATACATACTTGTGAAAGATACAAGGCATAGGATGGCTAACTTACATGAACACATGGTTTTTATTTTAGATTGATTTGTCAAATAACTCTGTGCATTTAAACCATGATTTGTATAATAGACATAGTGTTTGTTGGATGCCCATGGTGGCTTTCCATGCCTCATTTGCCTAGTTATTCCTTCTGAGTTTTATTATGTGTTTCCAGAGAGGCTAATCTGTCTGTTTCTATGAGAGCATGTCCTTCAGTTTTTTTTTTTTTTTTTTTTTTTGTATTTTAGTAAGGGTCTACAGGGTCTCATTATGTAGATTAGACACAGTGATTTTCCTGTTTTCAGCCTCCCAAAGAGCTGGGATTACAGGTACACGCCACCACACCCAGTCTCAATCACTGTCTCAGCGTGCCCCGGCCTCTGCATCTGCCTAAGCAGGTACTTTAATCTGCTGAGCTACTTGGGCAGCCCCTATGAGAGCATGTTTTGATCTAGATCAAACTGTTCAGCGTTCTCTCTAGCCACCCACGGTCAGTAGTTCAGGGGGCAACATCATCCTCAACATTTTTCTGAGTATTTAGCGGGTATTCTAAACAATCCATCAGTCCCCTTCGTGCTTACAGCAGCCGCAAGAGGCAGGCGCTGTTGAAGTAGAGGTGGTAAACAGCATGCAGTGATCTGGGGTGGACTCTGGCCCAGGGGGTCAGGTGCTGGAATCTATGTTCCTAATGACGTCACTGAATTCCTTGTGACTCAAGCTGACCCACTGGGATGTAACTCGGGCCTTGGACAGAGAGGCTGGGCGGCCCGCTTCACAGTGTGTGCTTGGTGAGCAGCTGCGAGTGCTGGAGCTGCTCCAGCATCTGGCTGCCTCATGGGACGATAAACCAAGTAAAGACGCGTACATGGAGGCAGCAGAGTGGAAGGTCGCAGACAATGGGAGTCAGCATTTAGGGGATACCGCGAGCTTTCTTGTGAATGTGGGCGGAAACTCTGTGTTCCTGGTTGTTTTGAGTTGGGTTTCCAAAAGCATCTTTACGTCACTTTATCTATTAAAAATACTATCCATGTACTCTTTGGTGTATACATATGCTAAATGGAAATATTTGTGCATTTAGCCTTCAGTCATGTTTACCAATGAGAACGGCATAACTATGGGGGTATTAGTAGCATCAAACAGGTTATTTTAGTGAAGAAAAATAGCATAAACATGATCCTACTTGACACTGTATTCCTTCAATTATCAAGATGACATTTATTTCCACATTTAACATTTTTGAAATGAACTGTATGCTATAATTGATAGCATCTTTAATTAATTAACTGTTTTTATTTTTTTAATGGTAAGTAAAAAAGTTACTAATGCAATAAGCAGCACCCTAGATTTAATGAGATAAAGTATTTGATTAAAATTGGATATTTTCCCCTTTTGTCGGTGTTATCCTAACTACACACTGGACTCTGTATATTCAGTCATACACTACTAATATATTACATATGCATGCATAAAAGCTTAATATTAATTTATTTCCTTCCTAACAGTTTTGACAGGACTATGTTATAAGTACTGGTGAGTTAAAAGGAGAAATTAATAAAGACCAAAGGGCAGCAGTCGCATAGCCAAACCCAATTCTGCCAAGAACTCGACACTTAAGCTCTCTATGTCTCAATAACTTCATCTGTGATATCATTAAGTGACAGGATTAGGTTACCTTTTAAGTTTCTTCCAGATTTCCCATGCTATGGGGCCTCTGCGATTGTATTATTTATCGCTTATCAGTATTATAATATCACTACCACCAAGTATAATCATGTATCAATATACATTGTTCTAAATATGGATTAAGTAAATTATTAAAGATCATTTCTCCTTTTAGGCAATCTATCCATGCCTTCTAAAGGAATAGTTTATTATAGATCTTTCTTGGACACCAGCTCAAAAGCTACCTCTAATGGCATTCAGCATATATTCAATACACCTTGAGTGCAATTTGCATAAAGAAGTCTGAAATGTTTATTATTGCTTTGATTGCTCACATGATTGAACTTTTTAAAGAAATTAAGGAAATAGCTCACAAAACTTCTGAAATTCAAGTGCCACTAACAGAATGCACAAGTACACAGGACAAGCTTCAGGAGTAAAAACGTATTTCTGTATTCAGATATACGGGTTTTATATTTAGCCCAATTATTTATTACAATAATTTACAACAATTTTATAGATAAAAATACTTTTTAAGTAAGTAAATGGATAGCTATGAAAATAACAGTTTGATAAAATGGAATCAATTTTGAAACTAGCAGTTAAGGGGTAGGATTCTCACCCCAACTAACTATATATGCTGATACCTATGAACCAAGCAACTGCACTGAATTTAGCAAAGTGTAATAGAAGGGTCACACTTCAAATGCCTGTCATTCTGGTCTTCTAAGTATATACTTCTTGTCATGACATACCAAATATTACTATATGGCCCTTTTTTAAAGGGTAATAAATGAAAAATAAGACAAAAAATGTCACGACAGGCCTCCTACAATGCTACTATGCTGTATATGGATGGATTTCTAAATATCTATGTAAATATATGTAAGTGTTCATTCCTATTTTTAAAAAAAATATTTTTTCTTCTTCATATTCTATATGGACTTGGAGTTCAGTATCTCAATACTTGATGGAAAATACATGTTCCATTTTATGCCTATGATGTCTGATATTTAGACAAACAGTGTTGGTAAACTGAACTGCATATGTTTCAGGGTAATAATAAGCTTCTCTTTTGGATGGTTAACAACCTAAGTTTGCAGATCAAAAATTGGAGAAAAAGAAAGGCTGAAAGTCAGCCAACATTTTTGCCCTAGCCTTTCGAGGTCAGCGAAGACTTAGGGCATAGGAGAATTTGTACTGTAACATCATGTAACTCAATTGTGCCCCAAATTTTCTGATCAAGGAAATTATGGGACCAGAGAGGAATGCAATTGATGGTGTATAGTGTGCCTAAGAAGAGTCACATAGAGAGAAAACTTTCTCTCAGGCTTCTACAGAGAGCAATTGGTCAAGCAATGGCCATGACTCATCCACATGGCTGACAATGACAAGGGATCTCCAAAGTGCAGTTCAGGGTTACAGGATAAACCCTGAGGGTAACTGACTGACCTTATCTGATACAAAAGTTATATTTCTTGTTATATATGTCTTGCTTAACTTGGTCTTAACCATCCAGTAGAAAAGTATAAAAACAGAAGTACAAAAGTAAAGTCATATTAATATAATGGCTCAAACCAACAGCATCTGTGGATAACCCACTTCTATTGTGGACTGCTGATCTGTGTTGGGTTGTTTTATTTTAAAAAAGTATATATCATGAAAATCTTTAACATATGTATTATTGTATGTTTCCCTGTTTATGTCATTTTTTCTATTTGTTTTTGCTTCTATTTTTCACTCCGCAAGTTAAAATACAATTAAACAAACTAAAAAAAATGTAATCAAGCTAGAATCTGGTTGAGGATATGCTCAAGAGCAATTTGCATGGACCATGCTAGAGGCGGGGCTTGCACCAATAATCTTACTCACTTGTCATGTTCATCACATCCGTCAAGCACTGCACTAGGCCTTTGACTATCCCATTGAGCAGACATGACCCAGACTTCATGGAGCTGCTATCTAGTGGATTATGCAGCTAATTACACCTGCAACACAACCCAGACCTGGGAATCAGGAGAGCTTCTCAGAAGGAGGACAAAGTACATACAAGCGACAGGTGGGGCTTGCCAAGAAGAAATGGGGCAGTAGGTGGAGGATGTCAGAAAGAGAAAGAGCAGGATGAGAAAATAGCTCACCAAATGAGAGAGAGCATAGAGGTTCAGGGCTAAAGTTAGCACTAGGTTACCATGTTCTTTTTTTCTTTGAGACAATGTCTTGCTTTGTAGTTCAGGGTGGTGTTGAACTCACTATTTAGCCAGGCTGGCTTTAAATTGGAAGTGATCCTCCTGCCTCAGCCTCCAAAATTCTGGGGTGATAGGCATGTGCCTCCATACCCAGCTTATATGGCTTCTAGGAGAGAGTTTGCTGGCAACTCTCCTCCATGCCCTTGTGTTGATAGACTCATTTGGCCTCTTATGGTCTTTATTTTATATTCTTATACTTTATGAGATTAATGCTTAAAGTTAAAAATATCTTTTCTCTGGCCACAGAAGTAATATTTCAAGAAAGAAAACTTATAAAAATAATGAAACTATAGAAAACAGAATTCATGCATGCTTCTGCCACGAGATAAACTGCTAATATTTTCACACATACCAATTCAATCTTTAATCTGTACATGCCCATTTAAAAGAAAGATAACATACACTAGACTTTGACTTTGTGAAAAAAGATGTAAAATATATCTTTAGGTTCTATGTGTACAGAGTATCAGGGTGCAAAGTTCTAAAAAGGAATACAGTAAAATCTTGTCACTTCTGGTCACTTGTCAGTAGAGAGCAGAAGGCCATGTATGACTTTAGAGGTCATCTACTCCAGATGTGTCATTGCCAGATACTACACTGGGATCCTCCTTCCCCAGGACTACACTTAAAAAAGTAGCAATGCATTGTTACCTGAAAAAAGGCATAAAAAGCAGCACACTAGAAACGGTGAGCCCTGGGCTCCACAACACAGATACCTTGCCCTTTATTGTACAGATGAGCACTCTGTAGCAGAGAGATGAAGGGTTGTCCTTAGAGTCACATATTTGACTTCAAATGATTGCGGGATAATGAAGTTTTAATTTCCCTCTTTTTTCTCGAGATGTTTATGGAGGGACTAATCACAATGCCACTAAGCTGGTGTAGCACTAAGTTAACATATTTTGTCCAAGGAGCAAACCAGAATGTGCTGCCAGTTGATATAGTTGACATATTAGAACCTGGAAAAGATTCCAACCCAGTGCTGTGGGCAGCAGGGACAGCAGACTCACTGCCCTTCGTGTTCTGCCTTTGACCTCACCAGGAAAGTGGGTGGCAGCTTGTGAGCTCCTGAGCACAGGCAGCTCTCCAGTTTCTCTCTGTGCTCACCATCATGGACATGGGATGCACTGAATTATGGAAGGCACTAATAAATGAATGAGTGAGGAGGGCACCTGGGAGAAAGGGTTGCTTCCATCAAGAAATGTTTCAGTTTTTCTTGGAAGGAAGTAAGAGTCTCTGTGAATATCCTAGGGCATGGTGGTGCCTTTTGGAAGTCTCCAGAGGGCAGTTTGTGAGAGCAGCACACAGCCCCATAAAGCCCCACTGTGTGTTAGCTCACTGGGCCCTTTGATATCGAGACTGCAAGTCCGCTGTTACATGGCTGTGCTTAGCCCACTCAGTGCCAACTGGGTTACAGCATGAAGGCTCTTTGCTTAGGGAGCCACGCACATTGCATTAGTTACTGCATCTGTCTTGTTTTTTTGCATCATCTTTATTAGAAGCCTGATGTGAGTCCGAGAGAAGGAAGCTGTAAAGACTGAGTTATGCAAAATAAATAAATAAAGCTAAATTTCATTAACTAGTAATTTGACAGTATTCTTTTGCTGAATATAAGAATCTATTTTCAGTTTAAATTATTTGACATTTACTGTCAAAGTTTTACACTTTTACAAAAGAAGAAACATGAATCTATTTGCATTACTTACTTTTTCTTTAACCTCCCTGTTTACCTTGGATAATTTAAAAAGACAGTGCATTATGCATCCACAATCTTTTCTGGGTATTCTGTTATACACATACACTGTGGTTAATTTAATAAATTATTGAGTATTTAGATTGTTCAAAAGGTTTTAATATTATAAGCGTACTGTAACAAGTATTTTTGTACATATATCTATTATTCAATAAGAATAAATTCATAGATGCTGAATTTCTGTATTGAAATGTATGAATACTCAAATTATTGAATTTATGACAGACAGAATTACAGAAAACCTGAATCAAGTCCAGTATGGTGGTGCACACCAACAGTTTCAGCACTCTGAGAGGTTGAGGTAGGAGAACTGCAAGTTCAAGCCTAGCCTGGGAGATTGAGTAACTTAGTGAAATGCTAAGCAAAAAAAAAGAAGGAGGAAGGAAAGAAAGAAAGAAAAGTTGGGAGAGAGAGAGAGAAGGAGAGAGAGAGAGGGAGGGAGAGAGAGACAGAGAAAGAGAGAGAGAGAGAGAGAGAGAGAGAGAGAGAGAGCTACCATGTAGATCAGAGAGAAAACTCTGACTTCATTCTCCAGTGCTGAAAATCAAAATACAAAAACTCTGAATCAATTTATAGTCCTATCAGTGAGTAAAAATAGCCACTTTACTCTTCTATTGCCATCTTTAACATCTCTCTCAAGTAAATAGGACAATGATGTGAATCTCTTGTTTTAAAACTGCCTTTAAAAGCTCCTAAGGGAAGAATCAACCAGTTTTTTCCACTCCAGTTTTTGCTAACTTACATTTGAAGGGAAAGGGAGATTAGAGTAATTGAAAGTGAAGGTTCAACCAATCCCAGCTCTCAGGAGGCTGAGGCAGGAGAATCAGAAGTTTGAAGCCGTCCTGATTAATTACAGAATTTGAGGTCACTTAAAACTATATAGAGGCCCTGTTTAAAAGAGAAAAAGATAAACTTCTAAATTACTTATGCTAAATACAGACCTTTTTAGTTCATTCATTCACAGATATTAAAAACAGGATGTTTTGCTTTAGCTTTAAAATGTCCCCCCACAGTTTCATTTATTCAGAGGAGGAACTTTTAGAAGATGGGATCACGTGAGACCTATACTCACTGGTGGATTAATCCATTTAGGAGTTCATAGTTGAGTGTGTTGCTAGGAAATAGAGCTTGATTGGAGGAGGTGAATTACCAGAGGGAGAGTGGATCTTTAGGGGAATCAATCTCTCTCTCTCTCTCCTCTCTTTCTCTCTCTTCTTCCTTCCCCTTGACTCTTGTTGCTCTATCCTGGCTGTCTTGGACTGAACAGCTCCCCTCCGCCATGTCCTTTCTACCTTGCAGCCAGCTTGTCATGGACTGCATCTCTGCAAATGTCAGTCAAAGTAAATCTCTCATCCTGCAAATTATGGGTGTCAGGTATTTTGTCCCAGTGACAGAAAAGTGACTCATACACTGAAAAATAAGACTTCTCAGTATATACAGTGAACATTTATTTGAAGATCAATGCATAAAGAAAGGAGTCAAATGGTAGGTCAGTCTTGGGAGCTAGCTTCCCTACAATGCAGCTAACACTCTTGAAGCATTTCAAGAAGCAGGATCTAAAGCTCTAGTAATTAGAGGATAGCTGGTTAATGACATATATGTGAAGTGACTCAGAAGGCAGAATAATAGTCTTAAGATATGGATGTGCCTGGGCACATATAATATTAGAATAAAACCACCAGAGTATGGTGGTCAAGTAGATTAGGCAATAGTAGTATGAAGAAACCTAAACAGGGATATTTCTGTTCTGCAAAAATTATTGTTTCTGATGTTATCTATCCAAAAGTGTCTTCAATACTCTTTTTCCTTGTCAGGCATTAATTTGATGGATAAAGTAAAATAATGAGACTACTGGGGAAGAATGAGCCTTCTCCCAAGTGATTCCTAGGTAATTAAGAATGATTATCTTTTTTCTTTTTTAAAGAGAATCTCTAAAGCTGTGTCCTTACAGTGTCCTTGCCAACCAGCAGCATAAGCATCACCTAGGAATCTGTTAGAAATGTGAATTATGAGGAGCACTCCAGGGATTGGGGTGTGGCCAGCCCTCCTGGGGTTTCTGCTGCCTTGTTATTAGGTAGCTAAGTAATTGATATTGACTCACTTATTATCAATGTTTTCAAGAGATTTTCTCTCTTCTTTTTTCAAGTAACAGTCAAGAGAAGTTTAGAAAATGTGTAACTCTAAAAAGGTGTCAGGGAGCCGGCAAGATAGCTCAGCAGTCTAAAGCGCCTGCTTAGGCAAGTTTAGGCAAGCACAGGGACCATGGTTCGATCCATGGCACCATATGCTGTGCCAGCCCAACCCCCAAGGTGGGCTGAGTGGACCACAAAAAAAAAAAAAAAAGGCCAGCCAGATAGCTCAGGAGATTAAAGCTCCTGCAAGTAGGCACAGGGGCTGGGGGGTTGATCCCTGGACTTGTGCCAGTCCCCCTCCAGGGCGTGCTGAGATGGCAATTGAGACTGGGTGTGTCGGTGTGCACCTGTAACCCCAGCTCTTGAGAGACTATAAGCAGGCGGATCACTACGAGTCCAATCTAGCAGTGAGACCCTGAACACCCTGTAGATCCTTCCTTAAAAAAAAAAAAAAAAAAAAAAAAAAAAAAAAAAAAAAAAAAAAAAATATATATATATATATATATATATATATATATATATATATATATATATATAAATATAAATTGGGGCTGGGGAGACGGCTCAGTGGAATAAGCGCTTTCCTGGCAAGCACAGGGCCTGAGCTCAATCCCTGGTTCCACCAAAAAAAAAAAAAAAACAGAACAAAACAAAAAAAAAAACAGAAGACAAGCCCTGTTTAACTACATCTCCTTAAAGAAACTACAGTGCTTTATCATGTCTGGCATTCTGAAATGCATGTTTCTGCCAGGGGTGGAGCTGTTTTATGTAAAGTGGAATTAGGAGGAGGATTCCTGAAGCCTTTCACAGAGAGCTGATATATCTCCATAGAATTATTTGTATTCTGACTTGTGCGTCATTTGCCTTACCTACATTAGACTTATGACAGCATATTGTCTTGATAAAAGAAAAAAATAATTAAAAATCTCTCAAAAAAATCAAAGGTTTTGACACAAAACTTTAGAGTATTATGAGTATTAGAGTATAATGTACACATGTTGGAAAACTGATTATTTTTTTTTTTCTGAAAAGCAGTTTGAATAGTATCTTACTATTTTGTTTCTCTGGATAGACAGAGAAAATCTACATTCAACTTTTAAGCAATTGCCAAATACAGGGACCGTGTTATTTTTTCCCCAGCACCACATGCTACACTGGCCCCGCCTCCGTGTGCATTAAGCCAGCCACTGAGTCTGGGCATGGTGGCACACGCCTGTAATCCCAGCACTGGAGAAGCTGAAAACAGCAGGATCACTATGAGTCTGAGTTGTGTAGTGAGACCCTGTACCAAATACATTAAAAAAAAAAAGAAATTGCCAAAGTAGTTGTACCATCTTATATACACACTAGTGATATATGAGACTTCAAATAACTCTACATCCTCACATTTGTATGACAGTTGGGTATGGTGGTATGGTAGTTTGGTATAATAGCTGTTTTGTTAGGTCTAGTGTTATGGCGATTTTAATTAGTATTTCTTTTATAATTAAAGCACTAATGGTAAGGGCCAGCCAGATAGCTCAGTGGGTTAAAGCGCCTGCTTAGGTAGACAAAGGGACAGGGTTTGATCCCTGGTGTGCAGTGCCAGCCCCACCCTCGGAGTGAACTGAGAAGGCTATTGAGACTGGGCATGGTGGCGCGCGCCTGTAATCCCAGGGTTTGGAATGCTATAAACAGGAGTATCATTATGAGTCCAAGCTGTGTAGTGAGACCCTGTAGGCCCTGTAATAAATACATTAAAAATAAATAAAGCACTGATAGTGCTGAATATATTTCAAGTGCTTACTTGTCATCAGAGTAAGTCTCCAACTTATGAATGAGTTCTGCTCCAGGAGAATTATTCATAAGTGAGATTCATCCATAAACTGACAAAGTGAGACATATAGTACACCCGTGGAAGTGTGCAACTGTAGTGTTCCTAAGTTTGGGACTTACTGTGTCTTCTGATTCAGTCATTCCACTTTTTCAAAAGTAAAAGCATATTTCTAGATAAAGATGAGTTATATTCTTCAAAACTCCTATGTTGAAGCTCTAACCTAATGATTGTATTTAGAAATGGGGTCTATGGAGGCATTTAAGGTTAGAAGAGATAAGGTGGTACCCTGATACTAAAGGGTCAGTGTCCTTGTACAAATAGCAGAAAGCACACAGCAAGCTAGAAGCTGCCTTCAAGATAGAAAGAAGCCTCATCAGAAACAATCCACACTGCCACCATGGCTTGGAACTTCCAGCCTCCAGAACCGTGAAAACATAAATGTGTGTTGTGTAGGCTGTTCAGTCTACCATGTTTTTTGTGAGAGCTTGAGTCACCTAATAGGATCTGCACAGCTTTATTTGCAATAATCAAACACTGGATGCTTCCCGAATGAGTAAGAAAACATTTATAGGATTTATATGCAATGAAATACTACTAAGCAATTAAACTGAGCCACTTATATATGCAATATGGATACATCTCAGAATAGTTGTGCCGAGTGAGACAAACCATACCCCCCCCCCAAAAAAAGAGGCGCGACTCCATTTATATAAACTCTGGAGAGTGTGGATAATCTATAGTGACAGAAAGCAGACTGGTGGTGGCCTGGAAGGGGAGCTGCGATGGGTGGTGGGACAGAAGGATTGCAAAGGTGCAGGTGGAAAGAGAGGGGCAATTGGTGTTTAGTAGCTTATTTAGATCATGCTGATAGTTCTCTGTGTGCACACGTGCATCCAGACTTATTAAAGTGCATGCTTTATGCATTTATGGTTTCCAACTATACTCAGTGTTGCTGAAAAAAAAAAAAGTTTGTGGAATCCCATCTCTCATTTTGTGTTAAGCACATTTAAATTTTTTTCTTTTCTCTGGCCCCTGACAAAGAAATGAAAAGTAAATGCCCCAATCAAAACTTGCTCTTTGAGCAGCCTGAAACAGAATTCCTGCCCCTTTCCAGACTTCCAACCTTTCTATTACTATTGGAGTAAAAAACAAAGCAAGGCAAAGGACCACAGAACAGGTGGCTATAAAATTTAAAACTGGAGAGCAAAATATTACACTTGGACCTTTTGGTTTTGCAACCTTAGCTGGCTCTACTGAATTCTGTTGTAAAGAGTGAAAATTTATTATGATCTCTTTCAATCACATTAGGCAACTGGGGTCAACACATTGCAGAAAAGTAAACCCTCCACAAGCAAAGACACTAAAATAGGGAGACGTCAGCTCATAAACTGGGCAAAACATTTTAATGAAAAAACCTGAAGTTGGATGCAGAATTTGATTGGAAATTCAAAACCTGTTTCAATTTCTCAGGAAGCTTGGAAGACAAAATAGGGAATTAGTCCTGGTCTTAGATAACATTCATGCCAAACATGAGATTTATATGGCACTTTGGAGGTTGTGCCAATTCACGGTTAAATGGGGCCACAATTGCAGGGAAGGTCAAGACTTTGTAGAGTTCTTGGCAAATCACTATGGAAGGAAACCCCCAATGTTGCCAATTGTTCTCTTTATTTCTGCTCCTCTGTGGAAGCCAGGTTGTGTGTGTGTGTGTTGTTTCACTTTAGCATTAACGTTCTTGGTTTCAAGCAAACATTTTGAGCTTTCAAGGCCAACAAGTGGTAGAAGGAACTCAAGACTACTCAAGATTATCTGATACCGGAGCTCGTGCTCTAATACTCAGTGTAGAGCACAGAAGTTTTCCGTGAGGCCCAATTCACCTGCCCACGGCGTCTCCTCTTGTGACTCGCATTAACTCGCTGCTGGTTCCCATCTGGAGAGCGCAGATTGCACCTGCTCCGAAGGCCAGCGGGGGTCCCTGCCAGGTCCGCACGCGGCTGCAGTGCACGGACCCGAGGACCCACCAGGGGTCACTGCAGCCTCGGAGCTATTGTGTCCGCGGGTCCGGGAAGCGGCCGGCAGCGCGGAGGGCGTGGGGCAGGGATCGCCAAGGGCCGGGGTCGGGTCACGCTGGGCGCTGCCCTCCGGAGCCAGCCTCCCCGTCTCCCAGGGAAACCGAGCCGGCAGGCTGTGGCCCGCGCTCGGCTCGGCTGCCCCGCGCGGACCTGCGGCACCTGGGCCCCCGGACACCTCTGCTCCGCCTTCAGCCCGCGCTCGAGACCCCGCCCAGGAGGGGCGCTCGGCTGCGGCCCAGGGGCCCGCGCTCCGCTCCGGGACTTTCAGCTGTGGTCTGGGTCGGACCCAGCGGCGCTCGGGCTGCTCCCGCCCGGGGCGCCACTCTCGCGCCGCGGAGGGAACTTTCCCGGAGCTGGCGGCCCGGAGCGCACCCGGCCGGCCCCGCCCCACCGCCCGCGCGCTCCCTGCCGGCGCCGGCTCCTCCGACTCGGGATCTGCGTGTCCGGCTCCTAGGAGCAGCCGCACCCCGCCGCGGCGGCAGGGCCTTCTGGGGACAGAGCTTGCACTTGGCCACCCGGGCCCCGGGCATGCGTTCCGAGGCCCCCCGGCGGGAGCCGCGCCCCACCGCGAGCTGACCCCGCTCGCTGGGCTCGGTGAGACGCCCGCTGCCCTTCGGAGCCCTGCGGTCCCCGCCACTCAGGGGTCGGGGGAGTCGCCCCAGAGAAGACCCCGGCCGTGCCCCACCCGGAACCCCTGACACAAAAGAGCAGCCGAGGAGGGAGCCCCGCGTCCGGCCGCCAGGGACCCGCGGCAGAGGGGCGTCGCGCTCGCACGGGCGCGGGTGGAGGGAGCTGCAGGGCTTCCCGGCTCCTCCCTTTTTTGTCCCTTGCCCCCACTGCACGGCGACTTCTGTCTCTCTCAGGTCCGCCGAGGCGCCGCGCGCACCCCGCCTTCGGAAGGGCCGGAGCTCCAGGATGCACGGGGCCGCGCCCGGTTCCTCGCGCGTTGCCCAGGCGGCGCCCGGGCGCTGACTCCCCGGCCCTCTCCGCCTCCCGGCTGCGCCCTGCGCTCGGCCGCGACCTCACCGGGAGCTGCACCTCTCGCCCTCGCTGCGGCTCGGCTTGGACAATAAATTAAAGCTTCGCGCCCGAGGGGAGGGGGCGGCTCGGCGGCTCTGGCGCTGCTTTCTCAAAACCTGGCTGGAGACGGGCTCCGCCGACATGGGCTGTTTCTGCGCTGTTCCGGAAGAATTTTACTGCGAAGTTTTGCTCCTGGACGAATCCAAGCTAACCCTCACCACACAGCAGCAAGGCATCAAGGTAGGCGTGGGGGTGCGTCCCGGGGGTCTGCAGTCCCGGGTGCTCGGGGTCTACGGCTTTGTCTCGCGGCTGTTACCCACCGAGGCCAGGGGCTGCATCTGTGCGCGCGGGGAAGGCGGGCGGGTCAGGGTGGATTAACTGATTCCTTCATAAAGCGACTTTGGTGTCGCAAGGGTGACTCCAAGTACCCCTGCTCGCAGCAGTCAGCGATCCAGCAACAGAGATCCAAACTGCCTCTGGTTTCCTACCAATGCACCTAGGCCCCTCGCGGTTCCCACGGAAGCGCAAAATCGAACCTCCAGGCTGCACCCTACTCCGGTGTTTAAGGCATGGTTCAAATGAGCTTTGTTGGAGAGTATTTTTTCTTGACAGCTTTCTTGGGAAGTAAACTGGTTCATATCTTGAAACACATTAATTGCACCGTTGTGATTGTGTTCTCTGAGTAGTTGAATAGTATTACATTTGCACCGAGAATAATTTTCCTTTTCTCAGAGTGAACTGGTGTGAGCTCCACGTATAAAGTAACCCTATCGCAGAGCGATTGGGCCATAGCTCTGATTCTGTTCGTAGGCTCTGAAAATGTAAAGACCCAAACAAGAAGGCTGCGGAGCTTGCAGGCTCCACTTCCTTAATGTTTCTGAGTACTTACGTTTATTCCTGACAACCTGAGGATGCGCCTGCGCGCTTGTTTTGCTCTCGGAACAATTTAACCTCCTACCGGAGATCTGAAGCCTAGGCGTTTTGTTGTTCTGTTTCTCTTTCACCTTTAGTTTTAAATCACTAAGGGATTTTAGATAACCGGGCTGCTGATTCTGGTGAAAAGAAACCGCCCCCTCTGGGGATAGAGTTGGCTGGCTGAGAAATACAGTTCCCACTGCTAAGTGTCTGCTCGCAGTCTTGCAGTGTCAGAAGTTAATTCTAAAGGGCTAGGCCCTGGGCGTTGACTTCAGCGATTCCATCTTTACAGCTTCGCACACGCTGGAGTAACTGTTCCTAGCTGCAAGCCTCAGCATTGAGGTTACCGTGTGTGGAGTAGAGTTCTAATTTCACAGATGTCTTTTGCAGGAGAAAGGGGCAAAAGTGATCCATTAAGGCTATAAGAACCATGTAGATCTTTCCTTTGGGAAATTGTTTTGACTGTCGTGTCAAATCAGCAAAATTCAGTTAGTTACATAATCAGCAAAATTCAGTCAGATTCTTCTTTCCTATTTTCTGTTGTGGCCAATGAAACAGTCTTTGAAGGAGTGTTCATTTTGTACTTTTAACTTATCTTTATAAACCCAAACACGTACCAGCTTGAAGAAATCAGGAACTTACTTTTATAAGATGAGGCAAAATTTTGCCTACTAAATTAGGCAAAAATTATAAAACTTACCAGTAGTGAAGAGATTCTCTGTGGTGTCGGAGTGAAAACACAAAAAAGTAAGTGGTGATTTGATACTAACAACAAAGAAGTTTCTGAAGGTGTGAAGTCTAAATTCATCTGGAGTTCTAGATTCATTGGCAGCCTGAGCTTCCTGTTGAGGCATGGAAAGCCATCCCTGGCTGCCATGGGAGGGAGCAGCCAAGATCTGGGATCAAAAGGCATCACTCTGTGGAAGAAGCCAGAGTCAAAAATCCAAATCTATAATTATTTATAGTAACTGCTGTTGCTTGGTTTACTAATAGGTTGAAAGTTGGAGTCAAAGGCAACAGCAACTTTATAATACTGTTATTTTGGCTGTGTGCCATATAACTCAACAATAATTTAAGCAGGCTTTTGTTGGAAGTAATCATTTCACAACAGGCTTAGCCTCTTTCGTTGTCACAAAAGCCACGCCATGATTATTTTGATAGCCATGTGTGGAGCACAGATGTCCGCTAAAGTTAACTGCATTAGTGGCAACTGCCATAAAAATGCACAGAGCTACTTGTGGTATGTACTAAATTAAACAGATTTGTACGTAAAGGGAAGAAGGTGTAAAAAAGCATCTTGCATGTAAACAATACTTCAAAAGTGGCAGGAATGTGTGTATGTGACTATGCACATACTTGATTTAGAATTCTTTTCCCTAATCCTCATAAATTATGATGCATAGGTAGTTACTGTAAATTGCATTAGATAAATTAGCACCTACTTCAGTTTGTAGTTTAAAAGTAAACAATCACTTCAAAGTTAATAGCCAGTAGCTACTACAGTATTATGGTGTTTTCCCTTGGGATGGTACTTTTGATGTTTTTGATTATCACTAATCAAAAACAAAGTTGAACAGGCAATATAAATTAGCCCATTTCACCCTGAAATTAAGACAGGAACATGTCTCTAGTTTTGTGTTTCTTTCTTTCTTTTTTTATGCGGAACTGGGGATTGAACTCAGGCCCTTGCACTTGCCAGGGAAGTGCTTTTTCTACTGAGCCATCTCCCTGGCCCCTTAGAATTAATTTTCTACAACTTAAATTGAACTTTTTCATTGACCATAGGAAACCAATCATTGTGTTCCCACAGAAAACATTTCAGCCTGAAAATAATAGTTACATGATTTCTGTGTTCACATGAGTATC
This sequence comes from Ctenomys sociabilis, assembly GCA_004027165.1. NCBI lineage: Eukaryota > Metazoa > Chordata > Mammalia > Rodentia > Ctenomyidae > Ctenomys > Ctenomys sociabilis. The sequence continues at coordinate 25,052 of PVKA01005531.1, forward strand.
ATTTAAATGGGAAATAATTTTCTATTTAAAAATAATTAGAGGTCTGGCCAGATAGCTCAGTGGATTAAAGTGCCTGCTTAGGCAGACACAGGGACTGGGGTTTGATCCTAGTCCTGGCGTGTCATGCTGGCCCTGCCTGCTCAGGGCATGCTGAGATGGTGACTGAGATTGGGTGTGGTGGTGTATGCCTGTAATCCCAGCCCTTAGGAGGCTGAAAACAGGAGGATCACTACAAGTCTGATCTGTGTAGTGAGATCCTGTACTAAATACAAAGGAAAAAAATCCCCCACAATAATTTTGTATCCATTATCAATGTTCCATAGGTATTTGCATTCTTAACTTGCTTCAGAGGTGACCTTGCTTGATGAGCAGGAAATTTTTCATTCAGTTCATAATGTATGTCCTGGCCAGGATTTTAAAACTTATTTGTATAAACTGAGAGCTATTGGTTATGTGTGTTGAACCTACAGTAATTTTTAGATGTTTGTTTTCTGCTGTTATCTCTGTTGTTTACTCAAGTAAGAATTTTTGCTATGGTTGGTCTCAGTTTTTCTGAGTAATGTTTGTTCTGGAAACCTTTAGTTAGGTTCTTTTTAGTTCTCCATGCTAGGCAGGGTAGAGATCTATTTGTCCTTTTAGAAAGCAAAACTTGGTTAGTGACTCAAACTACTTTTTTAGATTGTTACTTGGGTAGCAAAAGAGTTTTGGTGGGAAAGGGGGTAGCATCACAAGGCTTGATTGTAAATTTAGTCCTCAGAATTGATTTTAAAAATATAAAACAGTTTACTTTTAAAAAATGTTTTGAAACAGTTTCAGTAGCTCAGGCTGGTGTCAAATTTGTGGTGATCCTCCCGCTTTAGCCTCCCAAGTGCTGGGATTTACACATATGTGCCATCATGTCTTGCATGACACTCTTTTTTTTGTTTCTAGATGCGTTGATTAAATTAATGAAACTAATGAGAGTGTAAAATTGAAACTCCATTAGCTTTTATAAGTGGCTTTATTGAGATATTTCATATAATTTGTATGGTTAAAATATGCTGTTCTTCCATTAATTGCTAAATAATGTCAGGTCCTAATTATAAGATTTTTTTTTTTTTTTCAGTATTGGGGATTGAACTCAGGACTCTGTACTTGCCACACAAGCGCTTATCCTTCTGAGCTATCTCCCTGGGCCCCATCCTAAGATTCTTGAAGGAATATTATAAGTCAGTTTTGATGCTCTGATCAGAAACTTGATAAATCAGAAAAATAATTGCAAGGCAGGGATTTAAAGTCTATGTATCTCATTTAGCAAAAGTTATAATTTTCATTCCATTTGGACTGGTGAAGAAAATTTCTCAGAAGATTGAGGGGTCTAAGAAGTTCTTCACAACTTATATTAAGTATATATGCACATACCTCTGGGTTTGGTATCAGCCACATTACTGATAACATAAGTTAAAGCCAAGAGCCCTTGTGTTAATGTAACCTGGCTGTGGGTCTCAGTTGGGCAGAAGGTTAGAGGTTGCTGATGTACAGAGTACCCCTCCTCCACGTGGGATCTGGTTTTCTAAACCTCGGATGTGTCCAGGTGATGGCTGCTTAAGATGAACTAATATTTGTAGAAGAAACTTTTTCTCTTAGAAAAATTATATAATATACCCTTTATCATCCATATTGAATTAGTTTTAAAACTAAAGCATTGTTACCTCCAGCAGCTGAGGCCTGCCCCTCTCCAGGTGATTATATTGTTCTTGGCTGACAGTGAGACAGATTTCACATCGCCCCATTACTACATCTGCTTGTTCTTGAGTTCCATATTCAGCCTGACCTAAGATTGCTAGGCAGGAGCCTATGCTGCTGAACTAACTACCTAGCCCTGAACTAAGTTTAGATGAACGTAGTGTTCATGCTTTCACCATGAGTGAGAAGGGTTGAATCTAAATTGTAGGGACAAATGTCTTGACTCTACTTCTGATTAGCTGTCTACACAGCAGTGTGCTACTTTTATTAAGACACACATAAGATGGGAAAGTAGTTTTTTTTTTGTTGTTGTTTTGTGTCAAGTTTTCTCCCAGATAATAGGGCCATTCAATCCTTTGCTGTCCCGTCCATTGTAAGATACAGACCTAGACGCTCCCCACTGGATGCCAGCAGCATCTTCCCCAGGCACAGCAACCCCAGATGTTGCTGTGTCCCCTGGGACCTTTTTCTTGTTTTTGGTGCTCAGTCTCCCACCCTGGATGCAGAGGAAGCTTTTTCCATTTTTTTGTCCTGTTGTGGAGCAGTGAGTTGTTTACCTTCTGTATCGGTGAAAACAATATGATGTGTTTCTTTCACTTGCTGCTTACTCTTAGAGCAGTATGAGTAAGCCTGTGATGCAAATCCTGGGGTGGAGGCAGCCCTTCCCACTGAAATTTTGGCTCCACTAGTTTCTTCTTAGCTGTGGGGCCTTCAGAAATATCCCTTTGTCAGTCTCAACTTCATTTTCTGTAAAATGGAGACAGTAATAGTCGCGCTTGCCTCACGCAAGCATGGTACCTTGCATGTGGTAAACACCCAGAAAGTGGCAACTTGACTTTTCTTCTTCCTTATCCTTCCCTTCTTGGGATGCCTCATTTCTTCACTTTTGATCAAGCCCTCTCCCTACCTAGGCCAGCTGTGATGGATGCCCAAGGACTTGCTCTCTGGACCTGCAGAACTGCTGTTTCCTGAACATTCTGACTCTGTGGCTGGGATTCTGCAGCTTGGTGTACCCTTCCTAGGAATTCTTGACTTTCCCAAATACACCCTCGACTACCCCATCCTTTTAAGACTTGAATCTCAGGTGTCTTATCTGCTAGGAAGCTTTCCGTTGAGCCTGACCAGGCGGGATGAAGTGCTTCTCCTCACCCCACAGCCCTGTGGCATGTTGTGAGCATTGTTTCTAGACTCATCCATCTCCTCTGGAACCCCCGCCTGTGATCCCCAGCAGCTAGAACTGTATACCACGTGTGATGGTGTGCTTATGAGCCGTGATGTGAATGGATGGTTGCAGCTGGAATAGCTCATGTTGAAAATCTTTAAAATGAATGAGATTCCTTTCCCAATTTATTAGAAAAGATGCCAGAATAAAATGTTTGACTGCAAAAAATCTGTTGCCAAGATACTCTAGTTTTTAATCTTGATAATGGGTAGAAAATGAGCTGCTGCAGTGGATCAAATGAGCTCAACACTCTGCAGAACTGACTAGCAAGCTGTTTCAGAAAACATGATCCATACCATTTTGGTCTCATAGAAGCAACTCTGTCTTTCTGTTTCTTAAATATAACTTCCAGCTTCAAAGTACAGTATTTTGGAAGAAGTGCACATTTTATGAGTGGCTAAGAGCCTCTCACTTTATTTTTCTCTTTTTTTGTGGTAGGGGATCAAACTTGGGACATTGTGCTTGCCAGGAAGGCACTTATGCCACTGAGCTATCTTCCCAGCCCCTATTTTTCTTGTTCTTTGCTTGATAGCAGTTGGTTGGTTTTATAGTGTGGTTGGTTTTATAATGTGGGTTCACATGGGGATCACTCCATAGTTACTAATTTTACTGTACCCCTACCCCCGTTTTACTCTTTAAAACTGCATAAGCCTAATCTGATACAGTTCTCACACTTAATAGAAAAGACAGGGTAAGTTTGGTATAGGTTTTTTTAATCAAAAACTATGTTTTTCATTCAGATGCAAAGTGTGCTTGTTCATAGACCTGCTATAAAAGTGACCAGTCAGAGACTGGGTTGGTTGTCCCCTTCCCACCTTTGAGATTCACTGCTTTGGCCCCGCTTTGTCTCAGAGATTCAGCTCTCCGTAGAGCTCTTACTTGTTCTCTACCTTGGCCAGCCTGCTTTGGGTTGTGACTAAGTGCTGTGGACTCCGAGCTCTGGATCTTGTTTCTGAGTCTCTCATAAGATTAAACAGGCACCTGTTATCACTTGTCTTAGGCATAGGCTAGGTGTGTTAAGTTCAGGAACCAGTCAGTTTACTTTGTGATTCAAAATCTTGTAACTGCAATTTGGAGAGTCTGTGCTATTCTCAAAAATATAGATGACATTCCTGTCTCCCCCTGAGCCACGGATGTATTTCCTGTTTGTTTTCTTTTTTCAGCAAAACAGCCATACCTCCCTAATGCTGCCTATTGTTAATCCCTTATTCTCTAACCATACATTCTTGTGAAGAGATCCCCCAGGGCTGAAGTGACTCCTCCCTCCAGAGATCTCTGAATGATCATTGCTGCAGACTGGAAAGAGCTGGCTGGACTCCAGGGAAACTTGTGTCCTGCTAGGGCAGATTGAGAGGCCAGGGGGAAGAAAGAACAGTGATGGGACAGGCAGAGGAAAGAGGGCGTGAGGAGGGGCTCTGCAGAGTGCTGAGCGCTGGGCCAGAGACAGGGCCTAGGGAAGATGTGGGTGGTGAGGGAGAGCCGGGGACACAGTCTGAGCACTCAGACAGTGCAGTGAGTGGCCCTGAGTTTCCTGAAGGTGGTTAGAAAGGGCTTGGTGTAGAGCACAGCTTCCCACATAGAGGGTAACTGGAGAGGGTAACCAGAATGGAGGTCAGGTTCCAAGCTGGTCCCCAGTGTTCCACATTAGGAGCCTCTCAGGCCTTACCTTGTCCTACACTCAGTGTAAGGAGCCTTGAGGCACTGTTGCCTTAAATGTCACTTGTCAGAATTGCTCTCTCTCCTGCCTTCTCTCTGCTCCTGACTCACTGTGCATTCACACTTCACAGCCCAGCTAGCCTCCTTCCCAGAATCCCTTGCAGCCACTTTCATTTCATTTCTAGCTTTTCTCTGTGGCCAAGTCCCTATCAGCCACATTTTTATGGCTTCATGATTAGGCTTGGAGATTTTTCTTGAATCCACCTCTGTTTCCTCAGGTGTAAATTGAGGTGTGTGATACACATCCCATCCATCACAAGAGGATGTGAGAACATAAATAATTTTAGGTAACAGGATGAAAGGTGCTTGATCAATGGTAGCAATTAGCATAGATGGTATATTACTTTCGAATGTATTTTTTCCTCAGTTCCAACTTGGAAATTCTAATCCCCCTACACCAAGGTGGTTCATGCTCTTGGAGGGATGTGGGTGGTTGATATAAGTGGGGGAGCAGGAGGGATTAGGTATTCATGATGCTAATGACTTGCCTGAGCTCTGAGTTTGAAGAACTAGTACCGTGGGGCCTCAGATCATGAACTCGAATCTTCCCACAATTCTGGTTGCAAACCTACTTGGACAAGTATGGAATTCCAATTCAAGGGTTAGGTTCATTGTGTACCTAGAGGATAAACTTAACTTCGTTCTCACACAGTTTGGTTTTTGACCAGAATTATGGAGAGAATCGAGTTCGTGGACTGAGGTACGTACCAATGATTGGGCTCCAGCTGTAATCTGCTCAGCTTGCCCAGCTACACGGGAAATCCCACAACTACTGCTGCGATGTAAATTTCTCATCTAAATCCCTACCCTTAGTCTCAACCTTCTTATTATCTTGATTTTGATTGCCTCCTGGATGGTATCACAGAGACAGCTCCCCTGACCCCAGACTCCAGACCAGCTTTTCCTCCTGTGCTCCTGGTATGTGAACACTACCACATTCTGTCTTTATCAGTTAACAGGCCTTAGTTCCCAGTTGTGCAGATCTCACTGCAAGCTGCTTCAATGGGCAGGCATTTTATTCACTCACCTCTTGGGGAATCTGGGGAGGAGGAAAAAAAGCTGGAGGCAGAGTGAGGGACCAGGCCTCTGCTTCTCCCTATCTCTTCTGCGCTGCCCTCTGGGGTGTCAATATTGTTACAGGCTGTAGCAGAAGGCCCAGTGGTTCTGGAGAGGAAGAGATGGTGCCTATGTGGCTGTGTGGTAGGAGTAGAGATGGTGTCCTGCCCACTTGGCCCTGGGAGGAATTTAGTGGAGTGAGAAGGAACTAGGCTTTAGCCGTAGGTAAACCTGTCTGCATTATCTTCCTCTCTTTTGTTAGTGCTGTAAACATGACCAAGTAACCTTCTTTGTGCTTCCTTATCTCTAAAATTAGGGTAGGGCCTTTCTGCTTTATCTTGAGATAGGTGAAACCTTTCATTCTGCCTAATGGGAGGCAGCTGCTTTTGGTAGCATTGGAAACACTTGTGGGAAGAGAGGTCTTTAGTATGGGACTTCATGTTGACTGGATGAATTAATCTGGATAAGAAAAAATAGCATATGCTAATGAATCCAAGAAAGAGAAAAATAGATTTTTTTCCTTTTTGCATTTTAGGTTTTCTAGGTTTCAGTAGCACACCTGTTTGATTCCTTAATTTCTTACGTATTTAGTTTTTAAATTAGCTTCATTGGGCCAGCAACCTGCTTAGGCAAGCACAGGGATCAGGGTTCAAGCCCCAGCATTGGCCCTGCCCCTGGGCACACCGAGCTGGCCAAGAGATCTGAGATCCAGTGTAGTGGTGGACACCTGCAATCCCAGGAGGCTAAAAACAGGAGGATCGCTGTGTGTCTGAGCTGCCTATATAGTGAGACCCTGTACCAAATACATTAAAAAAAGTAGCTTCTTTGAGATTTAAATTACATGCCATACACTTGAAATGTACAGTTCAGTGGTTTTTTTTTCCATGTAGTCAGAATCGGGCAACCATTATCACAATCAATTTTCATTGAATTTAAATTTTTTTGTGTTTGAAAAAAAATACCATAGGAAAATAAAAAGATAACTCACATAAAGGGAGAAAATATTTGCCTTTTTTTTTATGGTAGAACTGGGGGTTGAACTCAGGCCCTTGTGCTTACCAGAGAAGCACTTATTCCACTGAGCCATCTCCTTGGTCCCAGAAAATATTTGTCAATCAAATATCTGATAAGATATTTATGTACAGAATATATTTTAACATACCTACTCAATAAAAAGTCAACCTAATCTTAAAAAGTATCAAAGAACCTTAGTAGACATCTTGTTAAAGAAGATATGTAGTCAGTTAGTACATAAAAAGGTGCTCAACTCACTAGAAATCAGGAGAGAATGAAAAATCAAAACAACACTGATATGTCCCAATGCAAAGGTTATAATAAAAAAGGCAGATTATAAGAAGTGTCGGTTGGGGGGTCCTGAGGAGATAGCGCAGTAGAATAAGTGTTCAATCCCCAGTACCACACACACACACACAAACAAACAACAATAAAAAAATGTTGGTAGGAATGTGGAGAAACTAGGCATTTTCCAGTGCTGTGGGACTGTAAAGTAATGCCAACATTATTGGAAGCCATTTGATACTTGCTTCGACTGTTAAACTTTCACCTCTACGTATATATGTAACAGAAGTTAAGGTGCATGTCCACACAAAGATGCATATACATGAATCTTCATAGCAACAGTATATTTGTTTGCTTCTTTTTGACACAGGGTCTCCCAGGCTGGCCTTAGACTCATAGTGATCCTCTCAAATTCTGTGATTACAGGCGTGCACCACCAAACCTGGAGGCAACAGTAGTTATTTATAACAGCCAAAAAAAGTAAAAGCAGTCCACAAGTTCAGCATCTGGATAAATAAAATGCAGCAGTATTTTCATATAATGGAATATTATTCACCAGTAGAAAGCCATGGAACATCATTATGCATTGCACTGTGAATGTTGAACATAAGTTCAACATTAGCTTTCATAAGTGAAAACTAATCATGAGAGACTGCATATCATATCCAGTTATATGAAGTGTCCAGAATATGTAAATCTACACACAGAGAAAGATTTGTAGCTGTCTGTGGGTAGGGGGTTTGGGGGTTGGAAGGAAATGGAGTAGTTGCTAACGGGTATGAGGTTTCTTTTTGGTCTTAAATTTTGGTCTGTGATCCAGTCTTCATATTTTTGCAAGAGATTATCTAATTGTTCCAGCACTGTTTGTCCAAAAGATTATTTTTCCCACCTGTGGGATTATTTTGGCACCCTTTAAAATATTAAGTGTGAGGGTTTATTGCTGTGCTTCCAATTCTATGCCATTGGTCTGTAAGGCTCTACATATCTTGTTTGTTTTTACTAGTTCCTTGCTAAGTTTGGTGTGATATTCAGCAGGGAAAGCCCTCCATTAAATGTTAAATACATTTAATATTTTGAGAAAAAATTTCCACAAAGTTCTTAGGGGCACTGACACTGTCTTATTCACTGTTAAATTCTCAAGAACCAATGCCTGGCATATGGTGGTGCTCTGTAAATATTTGTAAAGGACCAATTTAAGTCATGCTGATGTGGGCTGAGGAGATGGCTCAGTGGAATAAGCGCTTCCCTGGCAAGCACAAGGGCCTGAGTTCAATCCCTGGTTCCACAAAAAAAAAAAGTACATAGTAAGTCATGCTGATGCTGTTGTTTGTAACTTGAAGATTTCTTATTTATGTTCTGTAAAGCGTTTGCCTTTGGTTCTTTGTGTAAATCACCTCAAGTAGGACTGGAGAAAGGAAAGTTATGCATATGTTTTATGCATAACTTTTTGGATAGCTTTGATCAGTGAAGATATTAAAAGAGTTAACATTTAAATATGTATGTGGTTTTCATCTATTAGCTTGAAACATACTGAAAAATTCTTAGAGATTTATGATGAACAGGACAATACATGCTGTTTTTTTTCCCCTAGGAAAATCATAAAGATGACCACAAGATATTTCTGAGCACACACAACCTCTCCCATCTTTTTAAGCCCTAAATTTCAGGGTTTTCTAGAAGGATTGCACGCTAATGCCAGGGAGCAACCATGCCTTTAAGGATTTGGATTAGGATCTGCTATCACTGAGGAAGCAGCTTGTAGCAAATCTTAGTGGTATTGAAACCGGCACAACGTAAGCTCTAAGTCTTGTCTGGATTGTACATTTTTAAAGCCATCAGTGTTCAAAACGCCTGAAAAATCTCAGTGGATATGCGGCTCCAACAGCTCTCTTTGTGAAGAGAATCTCAGGCGTCTAAAATCTAGGTAATGCTCCCGTATCCCAGGTCTGTTTCTTCAGCTGTCCGTTGTTCTTCTGCCCAGTAGTTCAACTGATCCTCTGCACCAAGGCCCTAATAGTCTCATGCAGTCGTGTGCTCCAGCCCTACAGAGGTGGCAGGTGGCCAGGGTTGGGGGTGGGGCGGAGGTGACATAAATCACAACAGACTGATTTTGCTTACCGTGAACATTAGGCCTGGGTGGGTGTGGACATCATTTCAAATGGTCCATATTTTGGAGAAGAGGGGCCCTGCATAGGCTGCTGGTGTTTGTGGACTCAGAGCCACGTTTCCCCATCTCCTACCCCTACTGTCTTTGCTGCCTGGAAGGAAGGATTGAAAACTGGTTATGGAGACAGAGTTCAGAATTTATTGAAAGCCACTGAAGTTCACTGCCAGTCCTGTTGCCTCCTGTGCTCCCGACCCCTCCCTGTGCCTTTGTTTTGGTCTCCTCCCAGCACCTCTAAAATGAAATATTTCCAGTTCTGTGGTTTGTTCTGATTCCCTTTTTCCTGGGTAGGTCATATTTTTATTTGTTTCTGTTTTTGTATGTTTTTAAATTTGCCTAGGAGATTGCTTATACGAACTTTTTCAGAATACTAACTATTACATTGCATTTTAATTTTTTGGCTATTTTCAAAATTCTTATTTATCTAAAAAGATTAAGATTCTAATTAAGTAATCTATGTCATGGCATGGTTGTAGAGCCTGTGTCACTAAAACTTTCCCATGGGCTTTATTTTGTAAAGCCTTTTCCCTGAGTTCCTATAGCTCTAGGCTGACATCTCTCTAGAAAAGATAATTAAAAACTGATTAGTGACCCTTTTTATTGCCTGAGGGAGGGTGCAGAGAAAGGTAAAGTTGCTCTTTTATTGAGGGCTTCAGATGTCCTATCATCAGGAGACCAATAGATCTTTTCTCCTGATAATGATTATTTCTTCCTGCTCTTGCTGCTGTTTGCAAGGGCAGTTGGAGGATGTGCGAATTTACCAGAATTCCTCAGAGAGTGTGTTTCTGTTTTGTTTATTGCTGTTTTTACATCATGTTCTGGGATAATTATTTGAAGATAGATAGGTTTTGAGTGTGAGGGTGTACTGGGTCTGGACCAATGCTGTGTGTCTGTAATTATAGGTAGGCACTTGTGAACTCAATTGTACAAGATTTTTTTAGAGCTTACTGTGTACCTGGTAGCGTGTTGATTTCTGGTGGTGGGCACTGCGTCAGTAGGAGGACTTTTGTCCATAAGAAGTTTGACTTCTAGTTTGAAAGACAAGACATTTACTTATAAAACAATGGAGGATCATGCAGGGCAATATAACATTAAGTATTGGGGTATGTGGTGTGATTCTAACAGGTACAGAAATTATTATTATTATTGTTGTTGTTGTTGTTGTTCTTGAGACAGGGTCTTGCTACATAGTTCAGGCTGGCTTTGAAGTCACTCTGTAGACCAGGCTGCCCTTGAACTCACAGTGGTCCTTCTGCCTTTGTTTTCAGAGTGCTGGGATTGCAGGCATTCACCAACATGCCCAGCTTCAAGAAAATCTTATAGGAAAGAAATTCATATAAGGTGACGTTAATCAAGAAGGGTGTTTTAGGGGTCGGGGAGATGGCTCAGTGGAATAAGTGCTTCCCTGGCAAGTGCAAGGGCCTGAGTTCAATCCCCAGTTCCCTCCCGCCAAAAAAAAGGTGTTTTAGAAAAGCAAATACAGTGCCTTTTCTGGAACCTCTGGGGCCAAATTGTTTAAAATTTAAGTTTTTTCAGATTCCAGTAAGGTAATATGGTGTACATATTGTGCAGCCTTCCAGCGCAGGTCTAGGTTGGTACCTCATAAACCCCAAACGCCAATACTTCTGCAGTTTAACATTTGGATTTTCACAGTAACTGTGGGACTGTAAGGACTGTAAGAAGCTTTGTAGCGGTTTATAACAGAGATTTGTTTTTGTATGAGTTATCTCTTGGAATGTAGCAAATTATGAAGGATCACCATTTATCATTTATAGTTTCTGTGGGTCAGGAATCCATGAGTAGCTTAGCTGGCCACTGATTCAAATCTCTTGTGAAGTCGCGCTTGTGATGCAGCGGTGGGATTGGTCTTCCGAAGGTGTAGATCTGCCTTTGTGCACTTGTGTGGCCCTTGGCAAGAAGCCTCTGCTCCTCCCTCCTGGCCTCTGCATGCTTTGCATACCCTTGCAACATGGCAGTCAGCTTCTCTCCAGAGCAAGAGATGAGACAGGCAGAAGACATGGGGAAAGGGGGAGGAGGAGGATTGGGGGAGGGGTGTCGAGATGGAGGCCACAGCCTGTTTCACAGCATCCTGTTCTTTGGTTGTGTTTTCTTGGTCACCCCAACCCGCTTTGGTGTGAGAGGAGACTGTACATGGTAAATACCAAATAGAGGTTAGTCGCATGCATAGCTGTAGAATGCTAGGTCTAAAGGGAGATTTTTTTTCTTAAAGATGGGAACTCATGACCTTATGTTCTTTTTTTTTTTTTTTTTTTTTTTTTTGTGGTACCAGGGATTGAACTCAGGGCCCTGTGCTTGCCAGGCAAACACTTATTCCACTGAGCCATCTCCCCAGCCCATGACTGTAAATCCTAAAGCGAAATACAATCTTTGTTAAAAGGCATTTATTATTTGCACTTAAATTCACTGATTAAAAAACAGATTCATAAACTCAATGAATAAACTCAATTTTGAAAACAGCTACGGGTTTCCTCTCTCTATTGGATGTAGATTTTTTTATGTGTCATTTTTTACATTTTTGAAGGTCAGAGAATAAAGGAAAACTTTATATTTCTGATGAGCTAGTAGTGAAGAATGAACTGTTCTGCTTGCTCGACCATGCATAAATAGGTCAGTTCAATTTAGGTGACTTTGATCACTCAGTGAAGATGTGCTTCGGAAACGATGCTTGTAGTGGAGAACCAGGCAGGGTTTAACAGTTAAAATTCTTTGTAAATTATCAGTCAAAAAATAAAATGTCACAGCTCTTTTGTTCATTTCAGTAACAAGCTGAGTTGGCTTTGTAGTAATTTAAATGCCCTTTCCTGTTGTTGAGACTCTTAAGAAGTCTGGTAAGTCCTTATTTTCTGGAGTCTTTGTCTAACAGGCCCTGAAGACCTTTCCCCTAGACTCTTGCAGAGCCGTTATTTACACTCAGGAGAGCAGGTTGTGACAGTGTCATAGAAACGTCAGTATTGACACAAGCATGGTGGTGGCTTCCACAGGACAGCTATAGAGGAAACCAGACCCTCGGCTGATAGAAGACCAAACCCTTCCCAGATTTCTTTCATGAATGACGGTGCAGAAACTCCCTTCGCCCCATATATTTTCACATTAAAAAAAAATCTTGTCTTCTTTGTACTTGAAAAATGCTCTACTTTTTCCCCCTTTCTGGTGAGACAGAGAAAAATAAGTGCACTTTGTGTACTAACATTTAAATACCATGTAAGTATTTGTGTTTGCCGGTGACAGATGACTGTCTGCTCACTAGGAACCCTTTATCTTGCTTTTAAGTATTGTTTTCAAAAGGTCAGTAGTATTTAAATCCTGGAACACCATTTTCTTAATGAAAGTCAGAGCTCCTGAAAAATGTGTGCATATTCCATAAAATACACCTTACTTACACAGAATCCTGTATTTTTTAAAAGTTTCACTGTAAATTGATCTGGTTTCTAAATACTTCTGGTTTTGGATCAGAAATGTTGAAAAGATGCAGGGAATCTTCCCTCAGGGTGGGGGCACTGGTGATTTGTAGGTGATGATAGTTTGCGGATCCTTCCATGAGTGTTTTCACTTCTGTAGTTGCTGCACTGGCCAAAGCTGTGACTCTGACAAAGATGGCTGTAGTTGTTAGCATGAAGTGGAAGACAAGCAAAGCTCTGCTTCAGTTTTGCTTTTCTGCCTTCACCTGCAGTGATTAGATAGGTTTCTACCTTGTGCTGGAGGTACAGAATGACAATATTCACCCTACTTTTTTTTTTTTGTTGTTGTTGTTGTTGTATTTTAGGGAAGGGTCTACAGGGTGTTCAGGGTCTTACTACTATATCGGACCTCTTGTTTGCAGCCTCCCAAGAGCTGGGATTACGGGAGCGCCACCATGCCCAGTCTCTGTTGCTGCCTTGGGGCGGGGCTGGCACAGTGGGGCCAGCGTGGCAGGCCCTAGGGATTGAATCCCCTGCCCCTGCACCTGCTTGCAAGTGCTTTAATAGCTGAGCTATTTAGCTGGTACTTCCCCCTACTTTTCATAAATTCTGCTTTAAAAAGAGTCATAAATACATTATTAAATATGGTAGCTTTTTGGATTTCTAAGCATAGTTAATTAAAAATGATGAGCAAAAATTGCTGGGGTTGTCTCTGCCTCATGGTGTGTGTTCGTTAAAGTTGGGTTTTCACTTTGGTGAAACTCTTATCCATGAAGATTCATTGGGATTACTTGGGTAGATTCCATGAGAGTAGGTTAGATTCTTCTTGTAGGCAGAAAAGGGGCAAGAGACAATAAGGACAACAAAATCATGTCATTTTTATAATGCTTACTAGAGAATTTTGTACTTTACCATAAATTAAAGCTTTAGGGCAAGAGGGAAGCCTCTACCACTTGTGTATGTTTGTCATGATTCTGGATTCTGGTATTTCTGATTGTTGCCAGTGCATGCAGGGGTGACATTTTTGTTTTTATTTAATATGTACTAGTTTCCTCTTGTGAAAATATTTTAGTTTTTTTTTTTTTTTTTTTTTTTTTTTTTTTCTGGTATTGGAAATTGAACTCAGGATCTTGTACTTGCCAGGCAGGCGGTGTTCTTAACAGAAAAGGATAGCAGAAACCTTCCTCAGAGACTGAGTGGTGTGTTAAGTGCAAGTTCAGTGGAAGCTTTAGACCAGAGGAGCAGCTTCTTTGCAGTTTCGGGGATCCGGGGGGCAGGGCCTGGGGCTGATCTAGTCTGGAGCCACAATCATCTTGTCACTAGCCAGGCTCTTCTGATGGTGAATGTATCAATTCCCTCATTGAACAGACAGGAAGGTCTCAGAAAAATCAGTTAAGGTTTCTGTTTGCAGCAACTTGAGTGATTGGTGTGGCAACCTGTTCTGGGGCTACCAAATGAACACACGCGGAAGCTTAGGAGAGCAGCCCGAGTAGGCCAGGCTGGCAGTGGGTGTTGAGTGCAGAAGAGACACGAGGATCTCTGGGAGAAGTGTGTCGTGAATCTGTTAAGGATAAGTGGGCTTTAGATGTATCAACGGAGAGGACTGTCATATGGAAGTGTTGGGGCAGTGAAGAGACTGGAGGGCAAAGGGGAAAATCAGCTTTCTTCCCATTGAGGTGAACAGGTTGGGGGAGGGTTTGAAATCTGGGAGGAAGATGGAAGAGTGACTGGTGTCCTAGCATTCTGGTAGCCGCTGACCAGACTGGGGCTGGAGCCAGGGGAACCTCAACCCTGGAAAGCATTAGTGTGAGATGGGAGCTGGGATTCAGCAGTGGCAGAGGATGGAGGGGAAAAATCTAAGGATGCTTGGGACAGTTGTGTGTGTGTGTATGAGAGACAGAGAGAGAGAGAGAGAGAGAGAGAGAGAGAGAGAGAGAGAGCATGTGCGAGCGAGCTCACAGCTACCAGGCACTGCCAGACCCTAGATGAGTCCCTGAGCAATAACCTGTTCCTGCTGGTGAGGATTTTGCCTTAATGGGGGACCAAGGCTTGGGGGGAAATGCTGGTGGTGACACGAGAATATGCGACAAGGCATCTAATGGAGTTAACTGTTCTGAGAAGGTGGTCATTGTGGTGACATAGGTGGGGGCAGAAGTTTCAGGCAGAGGGAACAGCTGTCCAAAGGTCCTGAAGCAGAAACAGAGAGAACTAGGGTGGCTGGAGCATGGTCAGTGAGTGCGGGGGTGGGGAGGAGCTGTCACTATGACCCTGTCGGCATGAGGGCCGGTGTAAGGACAGAAGGCTGCAGACTGGGCGGTTTGGATGATTTGATTCGGGTGGTGAGGATGGTCTAAACCCAGTTGCTGTGTACTGCCTGTTTCTCTCCTTCTATTGGGGGTTACATTTCTCCAGAAAATGGACATTTTGACAGTGAGAGAAATGTCTCTTAAGGCCCTGTATCTACTACCACCTTGAAGTCCATGTTCTGAAGCCCAGGGACATTTCATTCAGGCCTGTAAGCTGAAATTGGCACTCTTATTTTGTTAATACTACTCACTCAAGCTAGTTTAAATTATTTTTGAATCTATAGCAAATACAGGCCTAGCTGGATCTTAACTGCTTAGCAGTCCCATTACTTAAATACAAGATGACTAAAGTTGCATTTTTTTCATTTTTATAGATAATATAAGAGGAACTATATAAATGACCATTTTATCAAATGTATTCACTATGAGAATCCCAATTGGTTGAAATGACACCTGCCTGCGCAAGGCTTGGGCTAGTCAACATGAAGGTAGACATGGGCGATGCCGGGCTCTACTACTAGGTGTTTTAATCAAAAGGAAGAAACCCAAGCCCTAAGGAAGCATTTGTGATGAGACTGTGTATTGTGACACCAGTAGCCCTCTGTGCTCATTATCTGCTGAGGGCAGAGATTGGACAAACCTAGGAAAAAGGAAAAGCCATGTTTTAAAATAAAGGAGTTTCCCTCATGTTTCTTCACCTTGGCAATAATATGTTTATATTGAAGGATTATTACCATATAGGGTATGTGTTGAATTAAGTACCTCTAAGGCTTCCTTCCTTCCTTCCTTCCTTCCTTCCTTCCTTCCTTCCTTCCTTCCTTCCTTCCTTTCGTTTGTTCGTTCATTTGTTTTCTTTTTCTTTTTGCCACTGGGGATCGAATGTGGGACCTTATGCTTGCCAGGCAGGACTTACGCCATGAGCTGTCTCCCTGGCCTGCCACCTTTCATCTTAAAGGCTGTATTGTATGAACTTGCCGTGTGCATCCTGTTATTGGCTTAGTACAGGGATGGCGAACCTCTCAGAGCTTTCAGTGATACAAACAGCCCACTGCAGTGCGTGTGCCATAGCTTCACCTGCACTGGCTTGGTGTACTCTAGCCCGAGTATTCTAGAAGGGGGATTTATCAAGCTAAATGCATGGCTTTTTGTTGTTGTTGTTGTTTTTAGTTTGGTTTTTGTTTTTGTTCCTAAGGGGGTCGAAAATTTTTTAGCTATGCAGCTCTGTAATGGTAAATGGTTAGGTTACTGAAGAGTTCCTCATTCTCCTCCCCTCTCTTGTCCTGTCCTTTCCTCTTTTCCCTTCCCCTTCTTGTCCCTCCCTATCTCTGACTCTTTCATCACTTGCTCTGTGGAAAGCCAGCTGCCTATTCCCAAGGCCACATTGTAAGCTGCTCAGAAGTTGACCCTTCAGTCCCAGACAGGCCTCCAGTTCATTGGCTATAACCCTAGCTGGTGGCTATGGTGTAGATCTAAAATGGCCCCCAGAGTCTCATGTGTTTGGAAGGCGACTGGATCATGCAGATGCTGTACACATCAGTGGGTTCATCCGTTGTTAGGAGGTGGGTCTGGGTGTGACCCAGGTGTGTTCTGGTTCCAGCTCTTGCTGCTTCTCCCTCACCCTCTCCCCTTAATTCTTCCTGCTTAGAGTAGGAGGAGTTCCTTCATCATACCCTTCCACCATGCTCAGTTCTGTCTTGGAGCCAGCCACCCATGGACTGCTTGCTTTGGAAACTTGAGCCAAAATAAACCCTTCCTCTCAGTTGTAGGTATCAGGCATTTTGTTCCCGCTCCTGGAAAGTGACTACTACAGATGTTCTGACTATAGCCTCATGAGAGAGCAAGAGTCAAATCTACTCAGTTTAACATAGCTTCTCCTGGGTTCCCGACTCAGATGCTGTGTGAAGATAAGTGTTTGTTGTCTTAAGCATTACGTTTGGGAGTGATTTGTTACAGGTAGTTTTACACTCTATAGTACTTGTCCTCTGGTATCCTAAGGGTATCTGATTTTGTTGAAGACTAAGAAACCAAGACAAAAAAAACCCCTCAGTTTGACATTCTAAAACACCAAGTATGTATCTGGAAGAAATTTCAAAAAAAGATTTTTTTAATGTATTTTTGTTCAGGGTCTCACTATGCATCTTGGACTAGTGATCCTCCTTTTTTCAGCTTCCCCATTGCTGGGATTACAAGTGTGCACCCCCATGCCCAGACTCAACTCAGTGCACCTGGGAACAGGGCCAGCGTGGCATGTGGTGCTGGGGATCGAACCTGGTCCCTATACTTGCCTAAGCAGGTGCTTAGTCCTTTGAGCTATCTTGCCTGCTCTTGGGAGAAACTTCTTATTGAAGCAAAGCATAAAATGATTTTCTTATAGTGGCGATATTTTATGCCATTTAAGCATTGAAAAATGTAGGATTTATATAGTAGAGTTTAGTTATGCGTGTTGATTCCATCCCTTATTTCTGTATGAAAATTGGACAGGCTGCTTAGCCTCTGAACTTTCTTCAAGCTTCTCTTTGTAAAGAGGCTGTGGGAACAATCACTACTACTTTTAGTATGGTTTGAAGATCAAATGAGAGATTATATGTTAAATACTTATTAGTACAGTGTCAGTATCATAAAACATATGCCAATATAGCTATTTCTTAATTTAGGGAAGTAAAAATTTTGAAATGATTTAAAAGTATTTGAAGATGTTAGAAATGTGCTTTTTGAAAATGTGATTGAACTTTATTTTTCCTGCTGTCCCGAGCCTTCTGCTATGCCCTGCTTTTTATTTTTTATTTTTTTAATATGTGCATCAGTTCCACTCCTGGGATAAGAAATTACTTTAGTGTAAGTTCACAGCTCATTAAATTAATTTAAGATCCAACTGCTTCAGAGCCCTACAAACCAATAATTTACTCTTAAGTGTGTGTTTACCGCTGCGATCTCCTAGCAGGGGGCTAAGGGCAGAGTAATGGGCTCCAGCCTCCCTTGCTGGTGCTAGCTGTCCCCTACCCAGCCGGCTCTAAGACCAGTTAGGTTGCCATGTGGAAGATTAAAGACGGCTGCTTTGCATGCCACATAATGATACAGAGTACGGGAGCGGAACCTCTCCGGAGCTGCCGGTGCGCATAATAATTGAGCAGGTGGATGAGAAACTGCAGCCAGATCCTTGAGAGAAGTGGCTTCTGCGGAGGTGGGGCCCAAGAGGAGGGTCTTGTGGCGAGGACATTTGTGGACTGGCGTTTTCCTCTGCAGTCTGTTGCCAAGCCTAACTTTCCCGTTCTCCCTCCCTCAGAGCCCAGGGTACTGACCCGTGAATGCACATTACAGTTGGGCAGGGAAGCTTTGAAAACAACCAACTGGGGATTCTGATTCAAGTGCCCTAGGTGGTTGTCTTACTTGAGGTAAAAATTTAAAACCCCTCTCGGTTGACTGAAATTTACAGAATGGCTTGAGAGCCTGTGCCCTGGGCCAGATTGATCCGCTAATTGCTGTTTCCAGCTCCTCCTCTCCAGCTCGGTCCATCTCTGTTTTTTTAAGGCTGACTCTGGCATCAGCTCTGTGGTGCATTTAAGATAGTTCTAGCTGGTAAGGAAATCTAATCCTGCCCCCTTCTAGAGTTCTTACTTTATGATGCTGAAAATGATGAGCAGGCTTAGAGCCTGGGTGGGAGAGACATTGGCTTGGGGGTGCTTTGGAAGAGCCCGTTTGGACACTATCTGTCTGCACCACAGTTGTTCATCTGCCTTCATCCCCAGGTGAAGGCTGGAGGCCAGTGCCCGAGTCAGCCATGAGACTTACGAGCACAGTGTAGGGGCAGAGACTCAAGTGGAGAGACCTGGGAGGATGCAGGCCGGGGACTCAGAAATCTCTACCTGGAAGTGTGAAGCATACATGATCCCCTGAGGGTTAAAGCTGCTGCAGCCTTTGGGTTTTCCTCCTGGGCTCAGGCCGTTCTAATACCTGCTGTCATTATGCTCGCTTCAGTGCTGTGGGAACTTGGGATCTCTCTATCTTGGTCTTTGTATCTGAGTGAGGCCCATTTCCTGTGGGGCCACGCCAGGCTTTCCAGGTGGCCACACACTTGCTCAAGGGTATGCAGAGAGCAGATTTCTCTTTCAATTTTTTTCTTTCATTGTCTAACACAAGGATCCATTTGTAGGAACCCTGTCAGTGTTGAGGTCTGTGTGTAGGGGAGATGACAGGGAAAGGATTGACTAGCTCCTTTCCCCACCCTTTTCTGGATTGCTTTTGCTTCCTTGAAGGAGAGCTACTTTCTGTTCCTGGAGCTTCCGCATCTCAGTCTCCCATCTGGTCTGGGTATGTCCTTGTCTGCTTTACCAAAGTAACCAAATCGTTGGCCTAAGTGATGAATATATCCTATCCTCACGATTCTCAAATCATAAACATAGGATTGGGAAGAAAGGTGACACAAGAAATTGATTTAAAAAGCTAATTTCCTCAGTATGTTCTCATATTAAGGTTCCCCGGAAGAACACAATCAGTGTAAACTATATGTAACAAGTATGTAAGAGGATTTATTAGGTAGCTTACTGGGTCTGAGGTGGCAGAAACCACAGTGGCTATCTACTTACCATAGAGCCATGGGGCCCGGTAGCGGCACAGCCCAAGAAGACAGAAGCCCGAGAACAAGAGGGATCAAGGATGCAGTACTGGTCAGAGGGTCGGGAGCTCACTGTGCAGTTGCCAGTGTGTATTTGCACTGAAGACTGGAGAAAATGGGGACCAGGTTTTGGAGGACGGTGGTGAAGATTGAGGCTCTTACCAAACAAGCACACGCACTCTTCTTCTTTCATTTTTATTTAGTCCAAGCTCATGCGCAGACACACCCTGATCTCATAGTTCCTTCTCCTGTCAAGCTGAAACCTCACAATTAATGGCCGCAGTCCTGAAGTTAGTGTTTCTTCTGATCTCATGCCTTTGGCAGGTCAGAGCCTGACAGTTAAATCCAATCTTGCTGTACTGGATTAAAACAAAAGCATTCAATTACCCCTCAAACCCCACTCCCTAAGCACCCTTTTTAAATCAATATTGGGCCTCATGGATGAAATCAGAAGTCTGTGTGTCTTAAAATAATTACTTGTGTAAGCTTTTAAAAAATCTGTCAGAATCCACACTAATTTTTATGCTAATAAAATTTATTGCCGAAGGTTTGACGTTCCATTGGAAACAGTTTAGGACCAGAGAGAAGTAATTTGCTCTAAGGATGTTGTATGTGAGGCTGCAGTAATATTATGGGCTGGATTTATGAGGCAAAAGCTTCCGAGGCTGTTTGTTTCTTCACTGTGCATTTCCATGATTTAACTCGAGAGGCCCCTCCGTGGGTCTTGCTTATGTGTGGCTGGAGACAGCTATGCTTATTAAAAAATGCCCAACAGGCAGAAAGGAGGCAGTGGTGTTTCACTCTATCATTCCTCCTAAAAATATGAGATGGTAGGATTGAATTTTTCATTAAAGTAGCTAGAAATAAGTGTAATGGAGAGGACTAATGAAGCCATATTAAAAAGTCAGTTATCTAGCTACCAGTGGCGGTGGGCTTCAGAGGGAGAAATTCATCTCAAAGAATTGAATATATGTTGCCCATGTTGTGTTCAGGAACATTCTACCAGTTTGAACACCACCTGGCACTTGTGAGACTGAACCTCATTTTTCCTGAGTGATGCATATTTTATGTATCTATATATCAAGTGATTTATATATCAAGGTCATCCCTTGAGTTTGAATGTGCACATCATTTAAACTCTGTTCCAGGAGGTACATACCCATCTATTCCCATGGGAAAGCAAAAAATGATGTCTATTTGGCTGTGGCAGAAGGTTCTTAAGCTCTAGGTGGGGATTTTGCTGCTAATTGCTCACCACTGGCTCTTTTCATTATGTCTTTGACGGTGAAGTTAGTGTTGGTCTCATGGTAATTTGCCTTACAACTCAGTTTTCAAAAGTCCTAATTTTTGATATTGGTGATTATTTTTCTTTATGGATTCTATCTCTTTAAAATATCCTACTCAGAGTAGTCATTTATATTTTCATTACTTTTGGTAATAACTTTGAGATATAATTCATTTATCATACAATCTATGCATTTGAAGGATTCAATTCAGTGACTTCCTAATGTATTTAGGGTTGAGCAGCTGACACCATTGCCTGTGCTGGAACATTTTGATCATTTTGGGAGAGAACCTGTGTCCTGTAGCTGTCACAACTCTCTTCCCGCACCCACCACACCAAACACAAGCAACCACTGACCTGCTTTCTGTGCTGTAGATTTGTCCGCTGTAGGGTTTTTCTAGGGGTGGGATTTATAGTCTTTTATAGAAGGTTCTTTATTACTATTATTTTTTGCTTAGCCTATAATTTTTAATGTTCATTCAGGAATCATATATCAACACTTCATTTTAGTGAATATTTTTCATTCACTTTTTTACATTTACTTTTTAATCTATAAGTTTTATTTTGGTATGTTTAGATGTGACTTGTTTTTTGGTTGACAACGTTTCTTCTGACATTATTAACCTTTTAAAAAAATTACCTTTGTTTATTGTTAAATCCAGTTTGGGGGCCTTTATATAACAGAATTTGTATCAGTACTCACTGACATCTTCTTGCTCAGCCCATCTCTGTACCAGCGTTCGGAGTGCTGCAGGGTTGGGATGTGTTTTGCTTGTTATTTGGCCCCGTCCATGCTCATAGCTTCTTTGAATGTTTTTCAATTTTTATTTTTAGCCATTCTCTGTATGGCTTTCTTTAAACCTTAAAATAATATTTGTCATTTAGCTAATCCCCAGGACTTTAATCCCTGCCTTAAATTTCATTTTGGAAAAACAAAAAAATTTAGATGTTGCATTTAACAGCATGTTTGCCTTTCTATTTACTCAGTTTGCTGGAGACAGCTCTAGGTGGGGATTTGTCAATAAAATTTAATGTTTTTTTTTGTCATTGAAATATTACATCTGTCTTTTTAAGGTTATTTCTTAATATTTGTGGTTATATTTTGAATGTGATTTTAATTCCATTTGGAAAAAACAGATTGCTGCTAAAGAAGCTAAAGAAAATTGTTTCTTGTATTTCTCTACTCAGCTAAATGTGATTATTGGCTCCACTTGGTCTTGAGTTAAATCTTTTGGAATTTCTTAGATATTCTGTATTTTCCTGTGTTTGAGAATTGCCCTCCTCTTGCTTATAGCATCCAGGTGAGATTAAATTGGAAGCCTTAAGCATCCTGTGTGACCGAGAGTGTTTGCGTACACTCTCACTCACGTAATTCCGAGAATACTCTATAGAGAATGTTGACTTGTCTTTCTGTCCTTTATTACCTCTTCCTCTCCCAAGTGTACCCACCTGTAGTCTGCTTACCCTCTTTAAAAAAAAAAGTTAAAATAGAAACTATTTGTAAGCCAGATATGGTGGTACATGCCTGTAATTCTAGTGCTGGGAAGGCTGAGGCAGGAGGATCACCATGAATTCGAGGCCAGCCTGGGCTACATAAGTGAATTTAAGGTCACTCTGAATTGCGTAGCAAGACCTTATTTAAAAAGAAAAAAATTATTTTAAAAGGAAGTTTTCCACTTCTATGTATATGAACTCTACTATGTATTCTGTATGTGGCCTAAGGCTGTGCCCCTTCTTCCCTCAGTGCAGCCCGGACGCGCCAAGGGCTGAGCCTGTGCCTACTGCTCCTCCGGCCTGCTGTAGCCGCACCTATGCTGTGGCTTCTCTTTGCCCCCAGAGCATTCCCCTTTTCTGCTTGCTTCCAATTCAAAGCTGGGTTGGTGTGATGAGATTTATTTATTTCCCAGGTTTAAGAATAACATGAAAGAAACAGAAGCCAGGCAAAGAAATTTGACAGCTGGGCCTCAGACAGGCTTGCTCGCTGTTAGCGTTAGCTTTCGGAGGCTCCCCCCCTGCTGCTTGCAGGCACCTTCCCTGGTGAGGGTCCCCTTCCTGTCTTCTGTTCCAAATCCTCAGGCACGAACCAAGGCTCTCTGACTCCTATAGAAAGAACAGAGCATTTTAAAAGTAATAATTTTGCTTCATAAATAGAATATCTAACATTCCGGTCAGAAATCTGCATTTGGATTATTCCACTGGTCAACATTTTTTCAAGAACAGCCAGGTGTCTGACTCACAATTCAGATTTCACCTCAGGGCTGCTGCCAGGGAGAGGTCGGAGTAACAGGCTTGCTCCTGCTTGCTGTCAGGCGAGTCCTTCTTTTCCCATCTCCACTGGGTAGAATTTTCAAATGATGTGAAAAAGTAATGTCAGGCCAGCCAAATAGCTCAGTGGATTAAAGCACCTGTAAGTGGGTGCAGGGGCCGGAGGTTTGATCCCAGGGCTTGCTGTGCTGGCCCCGCCTCTGGGATGGCAATTGAGACTGGGCATGGTGGAGCATGCCTGTAATCCCAGCTCTTGGGAGGCTGTACACAGGTGGATCACTAGAGTGAGACCCTGAACACCCTGTAGACCCTTCCCTAAAATCCAAAAAAAAAAAAAAAAAAGAAAAAGTTGTGTCAACTAATAGCTATGGTTAGATTGAGATGAAGACTGTTGAGTTAAAGAAAAGCTTTCTCTTCCTAACTATTGAGAATTAAAAGAAATGTGGAACTCATTTTAAATTATTTCAAGTATCTTTAAAGACATCATTGATTTTTTTTTTTTTTCTAATAGTGTCTCACTGTGTAGTCCAGGCTGGGCCTGAAACTCGCAGTGATCCTCCTGCCTCAGCCTCCTCAGTGCTAGGATTACAGGCGTGCGACACCTTGCCTGGCACCAGTTGAATTTTTAAAAGAATTTGACTGTTGGGAATATAGCTCTGGAGCACAAGTGCTTGCCGGGCAAGTGCAAGGTCCTAAGTTTGATTCCTGGTTTAAAAAAAAAATGACTAATTGATGTGAAATACTATATTATAAATTTCTTAAAAATTAGTATTCCTGGAAAAAAAAAATCTCACTTTCTTGCAAACGTGCTATATAGAGAGGCTTCAGTAGCTTTCTGTTTGACTCTTTTAGGAAGAAGTTTCCCAGACTCCTGCTCTTAGCACTTTGGGTGCAGCCCGCTCCTCAGTGTGGGATTGTAGGACTCGTTTTCTTCTTTCATGTTATGAAAGCCTGTGGGCTTGCGCATGAGGATTGGATCTCGGTCACTGCTTCTGTAACTGGGTCTTCTTTGCTTTTGTTCATTTTGCAAACTTGCCTTTCCAGATTTTCCACCCACTGTGGAAGCTGTCACTCAGCTTTGGTCAAGAACCCAAGCTGATAGAGAAGCAAAGTGTAAGGGAAATAAACAGGTCCTGGTTCCAATGCTGATGTTTTCAATAACTGCTTTTAAATGACTGAGCTCTGAACCATGTTTGTAAAAGCTTTTAGGGTAGCATAAAGCGAGGTGACGTATGCCAAATGCAGCGTTCCTAATAGGCACTCAAGTGTCAGTAATTATCATAATTACTTATAAATATCCTTTTAAAAATCACTAATACTTTACCTGGAAATCCAAGAAATTATCAGAGCATAGAGTTTTTTTTAAAAGAATTCATTTCATTGTAAAGTGTCTCAGTTACTTTTTTCTCATTGCTGGCACAAAATACCTGACACCCAAAATGAAGGAAAGAAAGGTTTATCTGGCTTATAGTTAGTGGAGGTTTCAGTCCATACTCAGCTGGCTCCAGGGCAGAGGGGCACATGGTAGAGGGCAGCTGTGCATAGATAGCAGTGGGAAACAGCAAAGAGCAAAAAACAAAGGCAGGAGTAGAGGCTGAGGCAGCTACTGAGCCTCTCTCCTCTTCTTACAGTGTATTCAGGCTGCCTGCCCCAGGGTGGGTGTAGCACTCACCCCCATAATCACGGCATTGGATTGTGAGTCACAAACGCTAGACTACATGAGGTTTTGGAGGGGGGCATCTAGACACAAACTGTAACATAAAGCTTAGCCTGACCTAGGCATATTGGAGGGAAAGACCTGTTTCTGATGTGAGACATTGTAATCACGGATTCTATTTAGTGTAACTATCGTGCATTTTACAGCAGATATATCATAGCTGCCTCAGACTTCCTGAGTGTGTGTGAAACATATCAGAAACACTTGGAAGACAGCTTTCTAGATTAAAAAATTTGAAGTCTTGAAACACATGTGGTCCCATGAATTCTGGGAAAGTGATTGAGAAGGACTGATGACATCTTTCTTGCAACTGGATGGAGTGTCAGAATGGTCTGGGGGGGGCTTTTATAACTTCTGGATCCTCTAGGTGAAGGAGAGGCATGTTTCCCTCTCCTTTCTCTTCAGCTGGGTGTACATGTGCTGGGTATGTGTGTGGGGGTGGTTTTTCCAACTGTGTTGAGGCCTGAGGTATGCCTGAATCTTAAAACTAATTGGGGACACTTCAATTTATTTTTCCTGTGCTTTTTGATAGATTTTCATAAGCACAGACTTACCTTTCTTTCGAAGTTTGACAGAATATGTTGGAGATTCTGCAACTAGAGTCTTTTAGTTTTTCTGTCCTTGAAGTTATTTTGTCAGTACCTTAAAAAAAAAAAAAATCTTTGATGACTGGTGTTTTCTAGTATTTTCTGACCAAGTTATCCACTGGATACATACCAAGAATAAAGTTGTAACAACTAGCAAGTATCTTGTTTTAATGAAAACATTTAAGCAAAATTTCATTGCACAAGCAAGGGAAGAGGAACCATTGTATTTGACTGTAGACAAATAGGTACTCTTGGAGACTTTCCTCAGCGATCAGTAATTGTTTCAGTCACATCACAATGTAACTGTGGCTTTCCTTAGGATTTGTAGCATTTACATTTGTTAATTTAGCGGGAAACCCTTGTAGCTACTGCTGTCTGACTATGCTGAGCTCTTCCGAAGGGGGAGACTTTCCATAATGTCACATTCTCCACTTTCAATTTCCCTAACAAAGTCTTCTGAAAAAGTTTGGTAGGTGTGTGCTTTATAGAGAAAAACAGCTTAAATTGCCTTTCTTCCCTTTCATAGAATTGCAACAAATCACACTTTGGCAAAAAATGATTTATTTATTTAGCAGTATCAGGGATCAAACTCAGGACCTTGTGTTTGCCAGGCAAGCACTTATTCCACTGAGCTATCTCCCCAGCCCTGATTTTATTTATTATTATTATTATTTTGTATTTTAGGGAAGGGTCTACAGGTTGTTCAGGGTCTCTCTATTAGATCAGACTCGTAGTGATCCACCTGTTTACAGCCTCCCAAAAGCTGGGATTAAAGGCATGTGCCACCACGCCCAGTCTCAATTGCCATCTCAGCAAGCCCCAGGGGCAGGGCCAGCATGGTAGGCGGGTGGGGGGGGGGCGCCCCTGCACCTGCTTGCAGGTGTTTTAATCTGCTGAGCTATCTGGCTTGCCCTAAGTGATTGATTTTAGATTTGGGCTGGTTCCTTATGCAGTTATCTTGACAACTTTTAGGCTAGCTGCTGGAGAATGCCTTGTGTCTTGGGCCGGCCTCAGATAAAAGGTGTCATTGACTGTGGCACCTGGGGAATCAGCTTTTGAGAATGGCTGAGGTTTCCCTATTGGGTGCTGTTAGTGAGATCTCTTCTTCCTTTATAGGTGAGAAAGCAGGACACATGAGGCCTGTGCAGTTCCTGGCTCTCCTTCCCTCTCTCCCATGTGGCCAAACTTGGGGATGCTCACCTTGCCCAGGTGAGGTCTCCTGCTGGCAATCCTTTTCCCTTTCCTTGGCGTTCTTCAGCCTGGACTTTGTGTTCCTTCTCTTTTCCTTCATCAAAGCTAGCTTTTGTAGAGGATGATTTTAGACCTCCATTCATTTTTCAAAAGTATCTTGATGTTATGCCCTCTAGTTTTATTTGTGGGCTAGAAAGTGTTATTTTGTAATAAAGGAATTACAGGTGTTTAGTGGATGTGGGGCAATTTCAGGGGAACTTCTACTGCTTTGTAAACTTGCTGTGTAAACAGAAGAATTTAACAAACATCTAATTATGAATTTTAAGATAAAATGCTAAGTGATTGATGGGAGATGCATATCCTTGTTTGCTCTCGATGATGCCCACTAAAAGCCAGGGGCTTGGCTTGGATTCCCCAGAATGCTTGTCAATCAGAGAGTAAATATCAAGAGAGAGAAGGAGGAGGTACAATTTGGTGCTATCCTGGTGTGCCTTGCTGCCTCATAAGGGTGTTTGTGTATGTACACATCTGCACACATACCTTGTGTGTGTGCGCTCCTACATGCTTTACCTATGAGCAAACACTTAAACCATGGGGAAGAGATGCAGACTTATGGAGAATGTGTCATAGTGGAGTGAATGGCTTCCACGTTCAGCTCCTGATGCAAAAATGTTAATGGTTAAAATTAGATTCATGTGGGGCATGGTAGTGCACACCTGTAATCCCAGCCCTGGAGAGGCTGAAGTAGGAGGATCACTGTGAGTTCAAGGCCAGCCTGGGCTACATAGTAAGTTCAAAGGCCAGCCTGAACTGTATAATGAGACCCTGTCTCAAAAGCAAAAACAACAAAGAAAGAGTTAAACCTTATAAAAGGTCTCACCCTGGATTCTATCTGCCAGTCCCTTAAACAGCCTTTTGTGTTGCATTGGAATCATGACTGTATGTCAGGCTGAAAATCTGATAAGGAAGAAGCTCATACTGGAGGACATGATCCTCAAACCTTGTACGCTCAGCACTGGGAGCTTTTGCCTTTTTCAGACAGGGTCTCACTGTATAGTTCAAGCTGGCTTTGAACTCACTATGATCCTCCTGCCTCAGCACCCCTCCTCCCCCAAGTGCTGGGAAGTGCACTTTGGAGCCTCCAGTAATTGAAGCTCAGGAAATAGGAATGGACTTTGCAGGTTTCTTGTCTTTTCTCCTTCCTCAGGAGGATCTAGTTTATTTTGCATAAGTTAGATGCCAGTGTGATTTGGCCTCTTTGCCTCACAGATTATTTAGTTACTTTGCCTAGGGCACAATAAGAAATTCCCTATAGAGGGGGACTGGGGAGATAGCTATTCAGTAGAATAAGCACCTGCCTGACAAGTGCATGGTCCTGAGTTCAATCCCTGGTACTACAAAACAAAACAAAACAAAACAAAAAATCCCTATAGAGTCTTAAAAATTTTTTAAAATTATGTATGCATGTATGCATGTATATATCTGGTGCAGGGTCTTGCTCCATAGCTTGGACCTGTAGTGGTTCTCCTGTCTCGGCCTCCTCAGTGCTGGAATTACAGGTGTGCATGACCACGCATGGTTTTGGGGGCTGGCATGGCATACCCAGGTTCCCAGGGCTGGCACAGCCTGTGGTACCATGGATCAAACCTGGTCCTTGTGCTTGTCAGGCAGGTGCTTGGACTGTGGAGCTGTCTCCCTGCCCCCCTATAGATTTCCTATTATTGTTAAATTATATTGTTAGGATATAATTTATTCCATAATGATCATAGATCATCTTTTTTTGAGACTGAATCAGCTATTCAACGATGAATATGAAAGATTTATAATAAAAGACTAGACTATAGGGCCAGCAAAGGTAGTCTATTACCCAGGTAACCTAACATTCTTAGGAGTGACTAAATTTGTGCTAACAGTGTGGCCAATCCCTATAATTTTGGCAAGAAACAGGCCTGATTTCTATCAAGAAAGGATGCATCCTGACAATGAAGGCTGTGAAATGCCAGAGCGAGTTTCAGGACAAATTTAGGATTTTTCCCTCCGTGGAGAACTTTCAATTTAGGGCAGATTTTACCTTCCAGTTGGAATTAAGCTGCTGCTTGCAATGAGTGGCACTGCTTCCTGTGTCTGGGGAAGTTGGAAAGACTTATAGGCAGGAAGTGAGGGGTGTGATTGGAATCCAGTGATGGGGCATCTGTGGTATCCCACACGTGAAGGAGCCACAGGTGGCTTTTCCCTGACCCGCTATGCTGTATGTAGAATGTAGTGTTAGTTGTGAGACTCGGGCTTGTTGCTGTATGAAAGAGCAGGGGTTAGCAGCTGTGACCTCCTATTCCTGTTCACATGGTGATAATAGTCTCTGAAAGGTCGTGGTAATGGGCAGAGGGGCATTTGAACATCTCAGCATTGTTCCCTGAAGAGGTTTGAGACAAAGCAACTGACAAACTAGCCCACTCTAGGCCGCAGGGTGCTGTGGGTTTGATAGCTAGTACTTTCTTGAATGTCACCATGAAAATAATTGGTCTTGGCAAGGTTACAGGGTGCCCCTTTTCTATTGAATAAAATTAGTTAGGTTGCCGGGATTCATGAATCATGGATGAATTGCTGGAGCCAAGAATGACCAGTAAGTAAAAACTGGGAGCGCACTTAAAGGTCACTTCTAAGTACCTGCTGTTCATTGTTTGCTTCAGTCTGAGTTCAGTGGGTCAGTGACCTTTTTTTATTACTCTACTTTTTATTTTGAGATAATTCATTTGAAATAATACAGGAATAATACAGAGATCCTTTGTGACTTGACCCCTATGCCTCCAGTGCTAACTTCTTGCAAAACTAAAGTAGAGCATCACAACCAGGATACTAGTATCTGTGGTGAAGATCCGGGCCCTTCCTGTTGATCTTCCTGTGCATGAGTACACTTTTTTTTTATTATTGAATTCCTTATTGAAGTATCTGTATTAATTTTTACCATGGCTGCACTAAAATCATAGCCACATGCTCTTTTCCTGTGTCTTTCACCTGTTCTTAAACTCTGGAAACCAATACTCTGTTCTGTTTGTATAATTTTATCATTTCAGGAATGCTGTGTCAATGCCATTGCTCTTTTTGGGTTCTTTTCTTTCCACTTTGCATAATTTTTCACTCAGGTTTATGGATATGGCAGTAGTTTGTGTGTGTGTATATATATATATATATATATATATTTAATTGCTGAGCAATATTCTGTGGTGTTAGTGTCCCATAGTATGTTCAGTCATTCACTAGCAGGGCATCTGATTGTGCAGTTTTAACTCAATAAAACTGCTCTGAACATTCGTGTGTGAGTTTTATGTATAAAAGTAACATTTTATTTCTCTGGCATGAATGCTGAAGAGTGCAGTACTGGGTCGTAGGGGAGTTGCACGGGTCATATCTGAGGAAAACCCCAAGGTGGCTGGACCATTTTTCAGACTCACCCACAGTGTATGAGCCACCCAGTTGATTTGTATCACGTCCAGAATTTGGTGATATCACTTTTTGAAGCCATTCTGTTAGGTGTATAATGACAGTTTGTTGGGGTTTTAATTTGTGTTTCTCAAATGGCTAGTTGTATAGCACATCTTTCTGTGTCCTTATTTGCTATCTGAATATTCCTTTTGGTGAAGTGATTCCAAATGACTTTGTTGATGTTTTTCTACAATTGAGTCTTGCAAGTTCTTTACTCTAGACACTAGTCTCTTATTTGGGTATATAATTTACAAATATATTTGCCTGTAGCTTATGTTTCTATTCTCTTTTCAGGGTATTTAGCAGAACAGAAATGACTAGTTTTTTTTTTTTTTTTTTTTTTTTTTTTTTTTTTTTTTTTTTTTTTTTTTTTTTTTTTTTTTTTTTTTTTTTTTTTTTTTTTTTTTTTTTTTTTTTTTTTTATTTAATTTTTTTTTTTTTTTTTTTTTTTTTTTTTTTTTTTTCTTTTTTGAGATGGTCTTGCTATGTAGTTGAGACTGGACTTAAGCTCACTTTGTAGCCCTGGTTGGTCTTAAACTCACAATGATCCTCCTGCCTTAGCGTCTCAAGTGCTGGAATTACAGACATGTGTTAGCAGAGTCAGCTCACAAATGCCTAGTTTTTGTGATGCAGTATTGTTTATCAGCTTTTACCTTGTTTTAAAAATGCATGCAAATTTCATATTCTGCTCTATAAAAGGTCTATTTTGATTTCACCTTCATGTTTTGGTGTCAAGTGAAAGCTAATCCCCGAGGCAGTGATTTTTTTTGTCCTTTTCTCCTAAGTCACCAAGACTGCCAGTCATTCTGTTCTCCTCTAGGGATTCTTGTCTTTTGACTCATTTGATAGTTTCTTTCAGAAAGTCAACTTAGATCATAGGCGAATCATAGCCCAGGTATTAGGAGGCTATAGGACAATGCTGAATTAGGATTCCAAGGAACCCTTTCTCCAGAGTGGCCACTCTGCTGGCACAGCCCTCCTGGGGCCAGAATGAACTTACTTCATGGGCCTGAGGACCATGAACCCACTTTTCTGTTATTGAATTCCTTATTGAAGTATCTTCATTAATTTTTACCATGGCTGCATTAAAATCATTGTCAGACAAGCCTAACATCTCTACCATCTTGGTGTTGGAATCTGTTGATTTCCATTTATTCATGTTGAACATTTTCTGGTTCTTGGAATGATGAGTGATCGTTTCATGGATACTAGTATTTTTGTATTATGTATCTGGGCCTCATTTAAAGCTTCTGTTTCAGGTGAACCTCTTTTCCTTTCCTTTCCTGTCCTTTCCTGTCCTGTCCTGTCCTGTCCTGTCCTGTCCTGTCCTTTCCTTTCCTGTCCTGTCCTGTCCTGTCCTGTCCTGTCCTGTCCTGTCCTGTCCTGTCCTGTCCTGTCCTGTCCTGTCCTTCTTTTAAGAGTCGACTTTGCTGCTCACCCTCCAGCCTTCACATTTCTTTAGAACCTTCTAGTTAGTGATTCTCAGTGCTTTCTGTACTTGAAAGTCTCCCAGTGGAGCTAAAAGCAACAAGAGCAAAGCACAATAGGCTTTTCTTCCATTCTGAGATTCTGATTTAGTTGCTCTGGCGTGGAGGTTAGGCATTGGGTTTTCAAAAAATCTTTCCAGATGATTGTACCGAGCAGCTAGCATTGAGAGTCACTGTTTTGCCGACAGAGAGAAAGAGAATGTTAAACATCACATTGTGGTTTCCAACATTTTTAGAAGGCTTTGGTCTCCAAGTAGAGCTTTCTATATCCATTCTTGATAGCAGTGAAGATATGAAAGACTGCAAGATAAATTTGCTCCACCCTCCTAGAGTGGCAATTTTGTTGAGTAGAGAAATATTTTAAATCACCTTACCTCTTACCCAAGGTAAAAATCAAAGCAGATTTTCTTTTATGGAGAAGAATATGAAATATGCATGCATTTTGAAAAAAGAAGCCAGATAAGGAGAAAGTTTACATTTGTGGTGAGTTCCAGTGTTGGGAGTGCAGTAGTGGTGGAGTGAGTGGGACCCTCCTGTATTGGGGTGAATTTGGAGCTGTTTGGAGATGTAATCTGGAGACCTGGAAAGTATTGTTGAGCATTGTTCATACATCTGACTATTGTAACCTTGATGACTGGACCAGTATATTATACAGTGTGAATCATTTTTTTCTTTAAAAGACTTTACCTCTTTTTAATCATCTTTAAACATCATCATGTATTTCTTCCCCTTTATTAAATATGTTTACTACATAATGCTGCCCCTGCTCACCCGGCCTTTTCAGTCGGTAGCTTTGGGAGGTGAGAACCCCATGATTGAATTTTATTCTTAGGAGAAGCATCTCTTCACTCTTACAAGGCTAAACTAGGAAGCTACTGGTTAATGAGAACATTCTCAGCCTTTTTGTTTCTATTCCAGTCACTGACAGCTAGAGGAACTCCTTTCTTCATGGCTACCGTTTGCAGCACCACTTTAATAGTCTACTTGGGGACCTGAGTTATTCCACAGGGAAGCTTTTGACATTTGAAGAATGCCATTTCTTTCTGAATAGAGCGTTCATTCCACACTAATAATTCTCCTGGTGGGAAGTTCCTCAGAAGGTGGGTACTTCCTCCCCTGCAGGCTTGTGCTCTGGCGGAGCTGACAAGTGTATACATGAGTTGCTCTCCTTCGCTGTGTACTGAGTGAAAAGTGAATGTTTTCCCTGCTTCACATAATAATCTGAGTTTTGGGAAGTGATCCAAAATTTGATGAAAACAAACTCATGTAATTTCAGCACTATGGAAACCGTACAAACAGTCACTTGGGCAGTTTTCCACCAAAATGCAAGTTGCATACTATTAATTGAGTCTTGGATCTTCCCATAATTGATGACTGCACTTGCCGCATTTCATTCCTGAAGAGCATGACTTTGAAGCCAGACTCCAGAGTAGGGTAGCTCAGGCAGCTAAGAACATGAGGCTAGCTGCTGGGCTGCCAGGATTCTCTGCCTCGCTCTGCAGCTCGCCAGCCAGCCAGGCTACCGCTTTAGGTCTCAAGTTTTTCCTTGTATAAAATGGAGACGGTATTCTGGAGGATGAAGTGAATTAATACATTGAAAGCTCTAAAAGAGTACATGGCATATAATAAATGTTGGGATAAATTAGCTATTGTTTTAATGGGAATAAAATATAGGTGGCTGTTTATTTCTACACATTTAATGAATTCAGTTCCAGGTTGGGGTCCAGGAGAGGGAACCTGCGTCTGAGCACCTGGCGGTGGCAGTGGGAAGGGCTGGGGAGAGGGCTGCGCTGACAGGGAGCTGGCTGAAGGGAAGTATTGTGGGGATCCCTGGTCTTGGCAGTGTCCCACCTTTCTGGTGTCCTGGCCACTGTCCAGACGTGGATACTGTGTGTCCCCCATGCTGAAGGCATGGGGAGTCACAGCTGGAGGACTGGCATGGGGGATATTCCCTGTTCTCCACTTTGGGGGAGAAGTTAGATGGAGTGTGGGGATTTGTGTGTTAAGACCCTGAATTTATATTTGATTACATTTTTTTTTAAAGAACATTGTTATTCCTGGTTGTTAATTCCTTAGTGATTTGCTCTTAAGAAAGAATAGGGACATTCTTACAAATAGCATATTTATGAATAGAATAGAAACATTACATTGTATATATTTTAAGGGAATATCTACCCACTTCCTTAGGTCACTTCCAACCCACAGTCATGCTGTCACTTCTTACCTAAGTTGCTGTACCAATCTCTTATATTTCCCTACTTTCTTCCTTCACCATTAAATTTATTTCTCTACACAGTGAGTCAGTATCTTAATATTTTTCAATGGCTTCCATTAAATTTTGAATAAAATCTGAGCTCCTTCTGATGACCTGCCAAGACCTAGAATATCTGGAAAGTGTGACCTGGCTCTCCATTCTTATCCTGGTCGGTTCTTCCCTTTTCATACTGTCTTAGTTTCTTTTCTCTTGCTGCTTAGACAAAATATCTGTTGCCCAAAGTTAAGGAAGGAAAGCTTTATTTAGCTCACATTTTATGGAAGTTTTAATCCATAATCCACTAGTTTCAAGACAGGTGTCACATGGCAGAAAGGCCACCGTTCATGCTGGCTGAAGACATAAGCAACAAGAGGGACTTTTGCTGTTCCTTACAGTGTGTGCAGTCAATTGGGATTGGGGCAGTGCCTTCCCATCAGTGGGTTGATCCAGTATTCACACACCCTTAAATCCCAGCACTGCACTAGGAATCAGTCATCTTCAAAAAAACCCCCTATGACCACATGAAGCTATGGGGAGAAATCTAGGCACAAACCATAACATGTGCTATTTCCAGCCTTGCAGTTCCTTTGTTTCTTATTTGCAGATATGAGGACAGTGATTCAAACTGATTGGAGCCAATCTGGCCTTCCAGCATGGTTGGGTTCTTTTGTTCAGTATCAGTAGCTTCCAGAATGTAGACCTAAGAGGGTGCTGTCCATCCCCTGGTCTCTACAGTGTGATGCTACCAGGTGGTAAATTACAGTGAAAACAATTTTGATTTTATTTCTGGCAGATTTACAGCTCAAAGCTTACAGCAAGCAGGTGCAGTAAAGAGCTACTCTAGATGAATCTTTGACAAGCGTCTGCATGAATGAGTTCCTCCAGTGCATATGTAATGACAGTGTGTGACAGTGAGACCAGCCAGCTGTGACTCAAGTCAGCAGCGGTCCTCTTGGGAATGGAGAGGCCCTGAGCTTGAGTGCCCTGCTGTAGCTGTTACCAGGTGTTCAGGTCTTGCTGCAGCGATGGTACAGCTAGTGTAATCTCTTAGCCAGCCACAGTGTCTCTTGGACACCACTTATTTCTAAATTAACAAAGCTTTTGGTACATCTTTAAATAATGACATTTTACTTATTTATTTTTAAATTTTCTTCCTGAAATATTTTAATAAAAATTGGCCATTTCTAAGAAACACCCACTGCATGCCCATCAGTAAAAGAGAACCATAACAAAATAGGAAATTTACCCTATGGCTATGATTTAAAGAAAAAAAACCCTGCAGACTTGAGCACATCAGTTAAGTCCAGTGTTAAAGTCATATTCCTTCTTAGGGACTATGATTAAGAATCTGATTAGATATAAAAATAAAAATTAATACAAATGTTCAGCTATTTAGATCAGAGACCTCTCTACAGAAATATCTGTGGTGAAAGGCACTCTGGCTTGAGGTTCAAGTCAGAGTGAGGCATAACAAATGTTAACAGAAGGTAGACAGGTGAAGAAAGTGGGAGTCTCCAATTCCTCATATCTCTGAATCTAATGAGACAAATCTAGATTTATTTTTCTTCAAATGATTGTCAAGAGTGGAATCTCAGCTAAACAGAAGGTGCAGCAGTTCTGTTGTGGTTGCTGCTTGGATTTGAGGGGTTGGTATTTTTTTTTTTTTTTTAAAGAAATACAAATGAAAAATTCTACTTCAAAGAAAAAAAACCTAACAGCTCAAACAAAGCCTGTCAGTTGCATTCTGGACATTCAAAACCTATCTTACAATTGAAATTTCAATAGTAAAAAGTTTTAGAACTATTTTGTGATTAATATCAAAAGGAAAGTTCTAGTAATGCCTGTCATTTAATTTTGAGCCATTTCAGCAAGAATAGAGTTTTTCAAATTTCCCACATGACCATTTTTCAATATAAAAAGACAGTCACAACTCTCAAAGAAGAAATGATTTGGATTTTTCCTGCCTCCAAAATGTTTATCAAATCCTGTATTTCTCTCAGGCTTTTAAAACACATAAAAAATAAGAAAAATTCCAATGAATGAAACATACCAAATGGCAGTAACAAGTGACACATTCCTTGGGGGAAATGGCTGTTAAAAAAAAAATCCAAGGGCCTGTGGTATAGCTCAGAGGACTAAGCGCTTGGTTAGGTAAGCACAGGGACCAGGGTTCCATCCCTGGTTCCACATGCTGCGCCAGCCCCGTCTTTGGGTAGGCTGAGCCTGTGATGGAGTCCAGGAGTGGTGGTGCACGCCTGTAATCCCAGAGCTGGGGAGGCTGAGGCAGGAGGATTGTTGTGAGTTCGACACCAGCCTGAGCTACAAAGTGAGCTTAAGGCCAGCCTGAACTGCATAGTGAGACCCTGTCTCAAAAAGACAAAAAAAAAAAAAAAATAAAATGTCCTCAAGTCCTCCCCTACTGTCTGAGCTACGTCTGTAGGTGCTGGAGAAGAAATCTGAGCATCCTCAGGAACAGCTCCTTCTAAAACAGGCTCAGACTGTTCCTCTTGGATTTCAGGCACAGGTTTTTGCCTTGGTTCTGGTTC
The DNA here is from genome assembly GCA_004027165.1 of Ctenomys sociabilis. Lineage (NCBI taxonomy): Eukaryota > Metazoa > Chordata > Mammalia > Rodentia > Ctenomyidae > Ctenomys > Ctenomys sociabilis. Next base: position 61,383 of record PVKA01005531.1, read on the forward strand.
ATGATCAGGCTCTGGTTCAGCACCAGCTTCCTTTAAATGTTCTCCCAGGTGTTGCTGACAGTTTAATCATAGAAAGTTCTAGAATCATCAGGTACAACCTCGGGTGTCTGCTGTCTTTCTCCCTTCTCCTCTATTCCTTCCTCAGATTCCTTCAGGGGCTCCACGACAAATCCTCCAAACCCCTCATCTTGGTATCTGAAGGTATCATTCTGAACATAGAATTTATTTGCAACCGAACCCTCAGGAGCAAAGAACCTGAACCTGAATGTGCCTGAACCCCCACAAAGCCTGGTTGTTGTAGAGAGCAGGGCTATTACCTGGGCCGTTCAGGGTAGCAGACATGTGGATGTGACAGATCTTGGTATGGCTATTGGTGAAGTTTTGTGACACCACTCTCCTATAAATTTCTTCCTGTCTATAGACTGCATCTGCATTTGATTCCAGTCCCCCATGGACATAAGAAGAGTTCTTTCCGTCAAATCGAAGCAGCGTGCCTGGGACTGGTTCAGCAGTGTATAATACTGACTCACGAATTCTCACCTGACCAGTAGGAAGGTGGCACAGAAAGTGACAGAAATCCTTCACACAAGCATGTCTACCAGTAATGGCACTTTAAAACACTAAGCCTGGAGGGTTGGCATCTGATTATAGTTCTTGAAATACCAGCTAATAGCTGTGAGGGAGTTAAGTCTTTAAGTGTTAATATCCACTCATATAAGACTATACACACTCACTGTGTGTAGATGTTAGTGCTTCCCTGTGTTAAGTGACATAATAGCACACGTCATCTTTTTTATTTACTAGGATACCTTCATCACTTAAAATAGTGCTTAGTGCATGATAGTTGTTACACGAGTCAATAAAAATGGTCCGTGTTGTAAAACAGTTCACACACTTTTGAAGTAGAATATTTTTAGTTGAAGATTTGCGATTCAAAAATCAATGTCCTTGTAAAATTCTGTTGAGTTAGATAACTAGATTTTTATCATCAATCAGAAGGTCTAATTTGATTAGGAACACACGTTTGGTAAACTGAGCACATCATCACTGTTCATTTGCTTAAAGATGTTATCAAATCAAAATGACTTTTTTTTTTTTTTTTTGTGGTACTGGGGTTTGAACTCAGGACCCTGTGCTTGCCAGGCAAATGTTTATTCTACTGAGTTATCTCCCTGCGCCCAGAATTTTTTTTTTTTTTTAGAGAGGGTTTTGCTACACAGTTCAGGCTAGCCTTGAACTTGGAGTAATCTTCCTGCCTCAGCTTCCTAAATTCTGGTATTATAGGCTTGCACCACCATGTTTGTTCCGAAAAAAATTTTTCCCCAGATATTTAGAAACCCAGGAAAGAGCATGTCATTCACAGACTAAAATAGTTATTTCTTGAAAGATGTAAAAGGTTATAGTTTGTAGACAAATGAACGTGGATACAAAGCAGGGTGGCTATAGAGGTGGAGGCAGGGGTGGGGATCACGCAGCGTGGGAGGCTCTAAAAGCAGGTGAACCTTGGGACCTCATCAGAGGCTAATACAGAACTTGGGGACTAGTGAGCCTCCCCTATGCCCTCAGGGCTTTTGTTTTGGGTTGAGGTAGACCAAGGGGACTGTGCTCTGGCTCCTGTATTTTCAGTTGTCTGATGAAGATAAAACAACTACCTTAACTGTTTTGTAAGCTGACCATAGTGTATGTACCTTCAAACCTAAGCACTTGGGAGCCTCAGGCAGGAGGACTGCTTCTAGCTGAGGCTGGCCTGTGCCATAGAGACTGTCTCCAAAAAATAGTCTGTATTTGTAAATGCCATGTGGATGCAAGTTAGTAAGCAGTATGTGGCCCAACCTACCTCTAGCAGCAAAACGTGTGAATGAACGAATTTTAGCCTTTTTGGAAGTCGTTTCTGGAGCCACATCTCTCACCAGGATTATAGTGTCATAAATCTCCATTCAGCTGAATGAGCCTTTTTGAAAAGTCAAATGATTGCTGTTTCAAATATCTTTCCCAAATACCTGTATGAGATTTTTCAATTAATTTGCTAAAGAAATATCATGTCTAGATTTGATTGTGCAGCTCTTTCTTTAGGTTCTTTAAAAGCAGAACATGTGTAGGAGGAATAACCTTTCTTTGAAAGTCTATTGTAACAAAAACAATGAGATACACTAGATTGGCTTTTGATACTGTTTTTTGCAGTCCTGATGAAAAATAAGGAAGTATTCTCATGGTTTGGCAAATCTTTTGCCTCCTTCAAGAATTTTTCTGTAGGTTCATCTTTATTTACCAGTAATTTGGTTTAAGCCAAAGAGTACTCAGAATACTTCTGAAATGTTTTTGATTTTTTTTTTTTTCTTTTAGGACAGGGTCTACAGGGTCTCACCATATAGAATGGACTTGCAGTGACTCTCCTGTTTTCAGCCTCCCAAGTGCTGGGATTATAGGTGCGCACTTGCATCACCATGCCCAGTCTCAATTCTCATCCCACTGTGCCCCATGTGCAGAGCTGACATGGCACACCAGGGATTGAACCCTGGCTGGCCACTGTGCTCTGCCTAAACAGGCACTTTAGTCCACTGAGCTATCAGGCCGGCCCTAATGTTTTTGATCTTGCTATATTTTGCTTTAATAATTCTGATCTATTTGGCTTCTGTGCTGTGCTATCCCAGAGAACCATGAGTTGAGCAGGACATGGTCCCTCCCTTGTAGACTGCTGTCTTCTTGGGAAATAGCACGCCAGCAGGTGAATCCACTAGATGAAGCTGTGACAACTTCCCAGAGCAGATGTCATATGATGCCACAATGTTACTTTCCCAGGGAAGAACAACACGAGAATTTCAAGATCAAGAACATCATGAACTAAAGGCACAACAGATACCAGATTAGAGGCCTGTGATAGCATTCAGGGGCAAACTTGGGAGGTGGCAGTCAGTTCTCTGTCACTAGAAGGAAGAGCAAGCACTTGTGTTTTTCAACAGGCACTTTTATTTTTCATGGATCTTGTGGCGCTGTGTTAGGAGAGTGAAATGAGGGGTAGTTGGAGGAGACCCAGGAAGCTCTGTTGGGAGACTCTGTATGTCCAGGCAAGAGATACTAAAGGTTATGTTGAATGAAATAAGCTGAACTCAGACAAGTACTGTGCCCCATGTTCTCTCCAATATGTGGAATCTAAAAATATGACAAAAAAGCAGTAGGAAGATTATTACCAGATGAAAGGAAGGGGAAGGAAAAGGGGGTGTAAGAGTAGGTAGTGGGGGTATGAATATAATTAAAATACATTCAACACACCAACTCTCCCATGTGAAACTAGAGGGGAGCATGCTGTAAGGGAGGGTATCGATTATGTGCATGTACAGATGGACTGAAATGAAACCCACTAACCTATACAACCAATGTTCATTAATAAAAAATGTGAGCAGAAAAGGGAACTAGTAGCGGACAAGTAAATGTGGAAAAAGATTGATTTAAAAAAATTTTTAGATGACAAGACTTGCAGAATTTGCTATGGCTGTTGGAAATGAGGGAGGAAGATTTTTGGAGGCTTGTAGGCTTCTGGCTTGAGAGACTCATGGTGGCGAGAGCCTTTGGGGCCTTTGTGTTGGTCAGTTCTGATGTGGACTCCAAAAAGCCATCATAGCTGCAGAAGGGGGTCTGGAGCCTTTAGTGGGAGGAGGTGAGGTTGGAGCTGTGGCAGTGGACAAGAGTGTCCCGGGCAGAGCTGGGACAAGGCGAGGAGCAGGGTGGTGACAGTTGGGAGAGGGAGGGCACTGGGCGCCAAGCACTGAGAGGCATCTTTGTCCCGAGGATGGTAACAGTTTACTAAGGACAGCAGTAGTTAAGGAATGAACAGAAAAACAGAAACTGGCAAAGGACAATAAGCAGAGCAAATCAGAGCTCTGGAAGAGCCGGAAACATGAGCAACGTCATCACAGCTGCGGGAGAAGCCAGCGCTAGTATGGTGGAGCCCTGTAGTGAGACACGGCTGACGTGCAGTGTAGCTGTGGCAGCTCTAACTCGTTATCAGTGTGGGAGAGAGGGGGTGCAGTTGGCCGGTGGGGCCAGGCCTGTGGTTGAGATGAGAGATGGGGAGTTAGAGATGGAAGAGGCAGAACACTCACCCTCTACTTTGACTGAGAAAGTGGTAGCTGGAGGGACTTATGTGGGGCCAGGGAAGTTTTTATTTTTTAACGATTTGAGGGACTAAGTGATATTGGGGTAAGAAAAGCCAATGGCAACAAGAAGGTAATGGAGCAAAGGAGCCAGGGCAGGTGCCAGAGGAGGTGATTGATGCTCTAAGCCACAGGTGGAGAAAGGATAATAAGGACATAGAGCACTGGGACAGGGCGAGTGCGAAAGCTCTGCTTAAGATGCAATGTATTTTCAAGATCTACTTCTCATATCTTTAAAGGGAATAATAAATTAAAAAATAAAATTAATCAAAAACTTAAAACCTATGAAAAATCATTTTTTTGCTATATTTAAATGTAATAAATGTTGTAAGCTGTTCTCCCCCAAGGTCCTCTCTGTACAGATTCATTTTACTAAGTCAAATAGATGGCTGGGCATGGTGGCGCATGCCTGTAATCCCAGCACTTGGGAGGCTGAGGCAGGAGGATTGTTGTGAGTTCGAGCCAGCTTGAGCTACAAAGTAAGCTTAAGGCCAGCCTGAACTGCATAGTGAGACCCTGTCTCAAAAAGAAAGAAAAAAAAATGGATGGTTGATCATCTTTTCTGACAAGTATTAAGTCATCTGCTTTGTATCCTTAATAAACGCAAGAGTTCATTGCCACATGGCTGGGAAGATACAATTCTGAGTTGGTGTTTACTGTTCTTCATTTTATGGAGCAGGCATTCACAGTTTGCTAAGCTAGGTGCTGGGGACATTCTTGAGAGTAGACTCATAATGGAATGTAAGTTATCATTCCTGTGATCCCTCAGCCATTTGTATTTTCATAGTGCTTTTGAGAAGAGAAACAAATTTTTTTATTAAATGTGAAGACATCTGTGCCTGGCACGTTTCATTCATCAATTTATGAAGTGTGTGTTGCTCAGGGTGTGGGTGGTCAGCTGGCTTCTATCTGTCCAGGGAGGATCTGGTCCAGAAGCCAGGCCCGGTGGAGCACCTACAATAGTGAGGAGGGGTTGAGAGCCTACTGGTAGACCAGCCAGTTTCACTGGTATTGCCCACTGTATTAAGAATTTACAGTAGTTTACCTTGATGAGTTGGCTTTCAGAAAAGAAGGAAAAAATAAAATAAACATAATGAAATTATCTTAAAAATCAAATTCTTTTATATGATCTGATAACACTTTTTAAAATGTGTTCATTCTCCAGCTTGGATAAAAGAGGTATTTTATTATTATTGTTATTACTGGTTATTAATTATAGATGAATATTTTGGATTTTAAAGTATATGTGGAGATGGAAAGTGAAGATGCTCTATCATGTTAATTAAAGATAAATTTAAAGTAACAAATAGTTGCATTTAAAATAAACTCCCCAAGGTTTCCAGGGACATTTTCTCGATTTACTCTTTTTTTTTTTTGTTGCACAACTGGGGATTGAACTCAGGCCCTTGCGCTTGCCAAGCAAGCACTTACTCTACTGAGCTATCTCTCCATCCCCTCCATTTACTCTTGAATTGGAAACAGGAAGTGAGTTGTTTCAAATTCTAAAGTCAGTCAATAGTTGTTGTCCTAGTTAATTTTCCCATTGCTAGGCATCTATGATGTAAAGGAGGAAAGGTTCCATTTGGCTTATGGTTTTGGGTGTCAGTCCATGGTTTGTTGGTCCAGTGTGGACACAGGACAGTAGAAAGGCATGGCAGAGGAGAATTGCTTCCTCATGGCCACCAAGTAGCAGAGTGCAAAGTAATGAGCCAGGGATAAGAATGTACTCAGCCATGATGTTTTAATTTTCATTTCTCTAATGGGTGGAGAAGGTGAACATTTTTAATATATCTACTGGCCATTTGTACTTCTGAGAAGTGTATTCATTCCATCTTACTTTAAAAAAGAATATCAAGAAATCAAATAATAAGTGCTGGTAAGGCTGTAGTGAAAAAGGAACCTTTCTACATAGTGGGAAGGTAAACTATGACAACCACTATGGAAATCAGTGTAGAGATTCCTCAAAAATCTGAAACTAGAAATTCCATTTGACCCAGCTATTCCACTTATTGGCGTATTCCTGAAAGAGTTAAAGACATTCTGTTACAGTATACCCATGTTGATAGCTGCACACCTCATACTATCTAAATCTTGAAAGTGGCCTACGTATCTACCAACAGATGAATGGATAAAGAAAATGTGATATGTATACACTGTAGAGTATAATGCTGCCATAAAAAGGATAAACTTGAGCATTTGTAGGAATGCATTATGCATTTGTAGGATGCCCCTTGAAGTCATAATGCTAACTGAAATAAATGTACCAGCTTAAATAGTGCATGATTTCTCTTACACGACAAACCTAAACTATAAATAAAATGTAGAATGAATAAAAGATAATAAGCAGGGAGATAGATAGATCTTTTGCCTAAGGAAAGGGGACCAAGACATTGAGGGAGGGTGGAGTGAGGGGAGGAGAAGGGGATGAAAAAGAAGTAAGAATCCTACTTCCAGTGAGGCCTCACCTCCAACAGCTAGTTCAGCCATGAACTCGGATGGATTAGTCCACTGTTGGATATAGCACCTTTGTGATCCATCGCCTGTCTCTGAATACCTGAGACTTCTAAACCACAGCAGTTGTACCAAACATTATGATTAGAGAGCATGAGGACATAAAGCATTTGAAATCATCTGCATTAGATAATTGGATGTTTCTGGCTTGGTGAAAAAGTGGGAGTTTCTCTAAGCAAGCACTCATCTGAGAGTTTAATGACTTCACTATTGATGTTCTTTAGCTTCATTGGATCACAGACCTCGGAGGATCTGGAGGTGGTGGTCGTACAGAGTCTACTTCTGGATTCTCATCTAAGAAACATGTTACATACACATAAATCTTCCAAAAGCAATTTTATTGACTTATGCAGCAAAATACACAAATCTTAAAAATGCGGCTACATGACCTCTTGCATTTAGACACACTGTTAACTGTCCATATCAAGGCACAGAATGTTTTCAGGATCCCTTTAATGCTTTCTCTCCCATCTCTCTTCCACTGCTGTACCTGCTGTCAGATAACCTACTGTTTAGACTTTTTAACACTGCACATCAGTTTTCCTGTGTTTGACATTGTGTGGATGAAAGTATGTAACACATTTTTTTTTATCTGTTTCTTTTACCTAGCATTGTGCTGTTATATTATTGCCTATAGCAGGTTATTTTCTTAAGTTTCCCTGTATTGTATGTATTGTCTATGGTACAATTTATCAATTTTATTGTTTGTGAACAAGGATTAGCTATTAAATAAGGCTGCCTGGAACATTCTTGTGCACATATTTTGTTGGATTTATGCATTTCTTTGTGTATAACCTTAGAAATGGAATTACTAGGTTACAGGATAGATGTATGTTTAATTAGAGAAGACACTGATAGTTTTCCAAATAATTATTATTTCCACATAATAATTTTCATTCCCACAAACAATCCAACAATTGTAGTCTCTCTGTATTCTTGCCAACATTCAGAATTGTCTTTCAAACATTTGCTGTTCTGCTGGCTGATTCTCTCATATGATTGTAACGGCATTATAATTCTAATGACCAATCATGTGCTGAGGATCTTGGATTAAGAAATGCATTGTGGAGGGACAGCTGTGCTTTCTGTCTCTGGATGAAATGATTGTCTCCTTTAATTTACTCAGCATTCTCTAGGAATACTCTAACCTAGAAACTAAACTGTAGAGTTCACCACAGTTGAAATCTCTTGAAAAGAATGAGAGTAAGGAAGAGGGAAGAAAAATGTTACACGTGTCTGTGTCTGTGATGTATGTGTATGAGTTCTCGAGGGTACATGAAGTGAGAGCAAGTCTTCACCTCCCGTGATAGAAAGGATAATCAGTGTGCTTCCAGGCTGTTACTGATCTTCCAGGAGAACTCAGATTTCTTCGGGACTAAGGCTTGGTTCCTTGGCAGTCTGGGCACTCGACTTAGGTAAAGGCAGGTTAGCTTTCATGAGAGGTCTTTGTTGAGATCCTACAGAGCCTCTTCTCTTGCTGCCATGGGCACTTAGCATTGTTTCATGGAGGAAGCATTTCATGTGGCTGCAGAGCGAGGCTCACTGGCATCCATCTGACTGTTAATAATCCTCTGAATAATAAGTGGTGGCCTTCTCACATAAAAAAAATGTTTCACACAGTGTGCTCATTCTGTTCTCTTCTCCAGACACCCTGTGTCCTCTCTTCCCACATTGTTTTCCCCCTATCTTTGACCATCCATGTTAACCATTAGCCTTTCTCAAAACTCAGTGTAGATTCACTTTTTTGTACCTATTTCTCAAGTATATAGCATGCTCAAGCAGGTACTGATCACATTTCCCTCTGCTGATGTGACTTCACAGGGTTTTCAGGAATGCTGTTTATTAGAAATATAAGGCTGCCTCAGTCCAGTTCTGCTGGGTACCAGGTATCATGCCAGCCATCTCCAAATAAGGCCATGTCCTTTCTTAGTCAGTGGGTCTTAAGGAAATCTCCATGAATCTGTAAGTGGGAAGGTGTTGGATGTATCTGAAGTGTCTCCTCATGTGTTTTCTTGTGTCTTATAGACCTGCTTGAGCCTAATCTCTTATACTGTTGATAGAATGCCTCTGGATCAGGCCCAAGCTGATGACTTGGTGGGTCAGATGGCATTCAGATTATTGTGGACAGCTCAAATGATTAGTAGTTGTCCTTTAATCATCTTCTATTGCAAGCCAGGATCCATTTGTCAAAAGGATAGTTGTCTGCAGAAGAGGTTATGGCTTTATTGTAAAACCTGAGCAGTTTGCGCTGCAATTCCTAGATGCCATTGGATTCAATAAATCAGATCCCCTGTGTCAGAAGACCTAAGTGGCACAGTAGTTTGTGCTGGAGTCCAGACCTGCCACAGATGCATCTCTTGCCCTGTACCCTATTGATGACTGGCAGTCTTATGGGTTACCAAATAAGGAGAGCAGTTTATTTAAATATGGTGTGTATTGTCCTTAAAATACAAAGCAGCCTGTGAAATATTGTGTCTTTTTAGTAGTAGTTGTAGTAAGCAGTTCAGGGTGCAGCAAATTTTGTTTTACTTTGGAGAAGGCACTCCAACTTGTTCCAGACTTCTGGATCCCAGAAGCACTTTGAGGCGGCATCCCATGAATCTTCTACCCTTTCCTCACCACTGAGCTAGCATGTGTCTTGCTAAGACCTTTTAGGGATTTATTACTTGCTGCTTATCAGCTCTTACTAATAACATCTGTGATGTAATTAGTGCAGTATGATGTCAGGTGTGTAGGATGTCAGGCCATCATTGTCTCTGTAGATTAGATTATGGCAAAGAGGAGAGTTGTTATATTCCTGGCGTGAGAATGTAAAAGTATATTCTTGACTTTGTCTTCTTGTGTTTCTTGCATATTAGTAAAACACTTTCTACTTTAATGTCTTTATCACAGGTTCTAGGGGCTAAATTTGCTCCAAGAAAGATACTTGGGTAAATTAGCCACGTTAGAGTCTCTGCCTGAAAGGATTTGTGATAACCTGTAGTCATTCTCCAGTATCTGTCTGCTTTCTGCACAGACCAAAGTGATTCAGTTAAACAGGGATGTGATATGATGGATTTCAAGTTTTGATGATGGTTCTAATCTCTGCAGTTCTTTCATAGATTTGATATTTCTTTTGTTTTACTGTCCTGGTATTGAGAGGGAGTTCAGAGTTTTGTACTTAGTCATTTCTGTTATAATAGCCCATATTCCTTGTTCAAGGAGCCATTATAGGCACTCTACTAGTGATTGAGTGTGTTTGATCCAACAGTATATTAGAAATCGGCAATATAACCAGAAATTGGCTCATGGGTTTATTGCACTCACTATTAGATGGAGAGGCCTAGGTTTCATGAATCACTGGATTATAATAACCTTTATTTTAACTGGTGGATAGTGCCATTTTAGGTTCCCAAGATTCAGTGAGACTTGTCTTTTTGAAAGTAGAAAGCTAAATGCTGCTTTGAGAGAGTCAGATCTAATAGAATGTGTCTTTATTACGCTTTTGGTCTCGGTTCCAAGATGGCTCAGTATGCTGCAGAGAAGACCATCCCGGGGGGCTGGTGAAGGGAGAACAGGTGGAGGGATGGAATTCTTCATGGGTGTTGTTCTTTTGCAGGAGGTAGTTCCTGCAGAGCTTGTGGTTGTGTTAGGAGAGCATTTGGAAGAGTATCTTTGCTTTCATACGTCTTTATGGCCTCAAATCTGATAACTAATGAGCAACTAGAAATGAACGTCATCATATTGCAAAACTCAACGTGTGCTGATATGTAAACACGTGTAACACTTCCAGAACATGTGAAACATCATTTTGAAGTGTGAAATAGACTTGTGGAAAGGAGGTTGTAGGTGTTGCATTTTCTCATGAGAATAACTTTTGGCCTAAAGAAATTTCAGACTTGGTATTTTTACTAGTTCGATAAATTGAGTATAGTGAATTAATCGGAAGTACTTCTCCTGCCTACACTGTGTTAATTTCATATATGTTAGTTGCATGTGAACTTTTTTTTTTTTATATGGGGTCTTTCAAGGTGGCCCAGGCTGGCATTGAACTTGTAACAATCTTCCTGGCTCAGCCTCCCTAGTGCTGGGATCACAGTCCTGTCACCACATGGGAACTGTCTTTGAGTAGTTTTCAGGTTCAAGTATCTTATCTTTTTATTTGCAAATAAGTGTGAATACTCTTTGGCAGTTGATGAAATAGATAATGTGGTAGTGATAAGTCGAATTTGAATATAAATGTGTGCTTACATCTTTGCATGAATTACTTGAGAAACAGAATAAAACTGCAGCCAAAGTTGTTCATTCATTGGTGGCCAGATATCTGATCCTTCTACTTTGTCTTGTGCTATTTTTATTTTTTCCTCTTGCTTTGATTTGATTTAATGTACCTATTCTTGAATCAAATTTAAAAAGAAATTTCTTTCCAGAGTCACACTCATTTTTTTTTAACTTCAAGTTGTATATTTCTGATACTAAGTGCATTAATGTTTTCTGAGCTTTCTAATAAATTTAGATGAAAGAATGAGGCAAATTTTCTAGTAATGTCATGGCATATGGTTTTCAAAGACTGAGTGAACATCAACTAAGCAAGATTTGCACTAGATCATTTATGAGCCATAGTGTATACTTTGGGGAGGTGGCTGCTTTTTGTAGTCTTAGTTAGACAATGATATTTGCATTCATCACAAGTCTTTTGTGGGTGACTTTTCTGAATGGGGAACTATGTGGTAGGGAGAGACAGCACAAGCATGATCACTTGGCTGATTATTAGTTGTGTTGAGCTTGCAGCCTAAAGGAGGAAATTCTATAAAACTGAATTGAATGCTTACATACTTCCTCCCTAACTGAAATTTGACTTTCTTCTAATCGCCTGGTCTCCCACATTCTTCTGTGTCTCTTTGCAGTGTATCATTTGCTGGGCAGTTGAGTATTTACTCATTTTATCACTGTTCTTTATAATACATTTCTCCTTTTATTTATTACTGTCCTTTACTTTCTCTTCATTTTGCAGTTCTTGACTTGTAAGCCCCTCCTTAGCACAAATATAGGCTTCTGGCAACTCAATCCCTGTTTCCCCCTGTACTTCCAACATCTTTCGGAATAATGAGTTCTTCTCATATGCCAGGCACCATAGTGAAGCACTTGCATGTACATGTGAAGTCATGTAACCTTCAGAATAACCCTAAGAGGTAAGTTCTATTACTGTCTCCATTTTGCAGATGGCTTATTTGTTCAAAAACACATAACTCAATCAAATTTGGGTTTTGAGCTCACTTAATCTGGCTCCAGAGTTCATGTTCTTACATACTACACCCATGGTTTTCAAACTTGCCTTAATCTGGGGACTCTGGGAAAGCTGATGGCCAGATACATGATAAACACGCATCCAGGTAACTAAATCAGAACCTCTGGGGGATGATGCTCAAGCATATATTCTTTTTAACCCTTTCCAAGTGATTCTTTTGTGCAGTTATGGTTAAGAATCATTGCTTTACATTTGCAGTATTTTATATACAGCTTTTAAGCAATGTGGACTTGTTGCAACATAAATGAATTCAAATGAGGTAAGTTAAAATTTCAATTCTCCAGTCATACATGGCACATTTCAAGTGCTCTGTGCCATATGTGGCCCATGGCTGCTGTTTTGGATGGCTAAATACAGAGGATTTCCATCCCCTTGAATAGTGCTACTTCGTACTATGCTACCTCTGATCACTCACACCATCTTCCTTGATCCCATGACTTGTATCAGTATTGTTTTTAAGCACCTGACATGGCTAAACCTTGGGCCTTATTATCATGTGGAACCTGTCAACTTTGCAAAATCTTTTAACTCATCATTCCGCTTTGGTCAGAGCTTCCCATCCTGTCTTCTCTCCAGCCCTTAATGTAGGCACCCTCTCTGCCTCTCTGTTTTTCCACCATCAGCTTCCTCCAGCCTTCTTTGTCCTTTCCATTTAACTTTGGGCTTGAGAAGAAGGGGTGGAACACAACATGCAGACTTCAAAGGCACGGCCCCCAGAAGCCACTTTCTCCAGCTGGCCCACCTCCTGGCAGTCCATTCAGCTGTGAATTCACAGGGCCTTCATGAGGCAGTCACCTATCTTAGCTCCGCTGTGAACTGTGCCACGTGGTGAAGATGCTCTCAATAAGGAGTCTTTGGGGAGACACTTCATATTTAAACTCTATTAGTCACCTAATGATTTGCTTCCTTAACTATACCCTACAGTGATGTCCTTATCTCCTCCTTTTCCTGCTTTGACAGACTTTTGCATTTTTTCCAACTTTCAGTTTCTCTTCTGTACCTGCCAGTTCATACACTGAGATTATTCCTAACCTCTGATGATAGGTGTATAGTCTGCAGTGACATTTGAAGTTGTTGCCACATAAACCTTCCTGAAACTACCTTTTCTGTTGGGGTCCATGGCTCTGTCGTCTCTGAGCTCTCATTTTTGCTCTGCATTTATTGTCCAGAATCTTCAGCACACACTCTCTTTCTCCCATAGCCCTCGTAATAGCAAGTTGTGCTTAGTTGTGAGGACTTGGGACCTGTCTCAGTCATGTCTTCATTTCGGTCTCCTTCACATCAAGCCAAATGCTTGGTGTGACTATTGTGCTACAATGCTCGGTGTAACATCATCGAATGCTTTGGGGTGCTAGTGAAATTCTGCCCAGCTGGCTTGGGTGTACCTTCAAACATTTTCAGTTTGCACACATGGATTCTGAATGGGCAGATGGAATCCTTAATAGAGGTTTGGGAGTTCACTGAAGTTTATTTTCTCTCTCCACAAAACACCTGCACACTTCCTAAGCATTACTGTCACGTTGCCCATCACATAGCATCTTTGCAGGTTTGTTTAAATGTGCCCCTTTCTGGCTTCTCCTGCTGACACTGTGCTTACCCAGTGGAGTGATGCCTGGGACTTCCCAGCTGCTCCACATTTTGTCTACAGCTGAGAAGCACTCAGAATTAACATATTTCCAAATCACATTTATTTTGACAGGATAGCTTTTCATAAAATAGGTTTGGGCCACTCATCAGATCTGAAACTGATATGCTATGTTATATCATTTTATATCTGAAATGGATTCTTTGGAAATTTATGAAGTCTGTGTTCCTAGAGATCTAAGGAGAAATAAAATATGAAAACTATGGCTGTTGATTTCATAGGCCACTAGGGCAAGACTTTGAAATTTTCTCTTCCTTCTTTTTTTTTTTTTTTTTAATGTATTTGGTACAGGGTCTCACTATGCAGCTTGGACTCTAGATTTTAGCCTCTCAAACACTGGGATTTCAGGTATTCGCTTCCATGCCCAGACTTGGTGACTGGCTCAGTGTTCCCTGGGATAGGGCTGGCCTTGCATGTAGTGCTGGGGATCAAACCCTGGTCGCTGTGCTTGCCTAAGCAGGTGCTTAGTCCATTAAGCTATCTCGCCAGCCCAAGACTTTGAAATTCTAACACAGCCATGGTGTGATAAATGGACAAAGGCAAGAGGTTTCATAGCAGATTTCATAGGAAGATAACTTGAAAGATGCCTTTGAAAGATGCCTAAGGATTTCAACTGGCAGAGTTCAGAGAGAGAATGGGCAATTGAGGTGAAAGGAGTGATGTAGATAAAGATGGTAAAAGTGTGCCCATGTTGGTTTTCTTGAGTAGCTGAATTAGATTGGTAGAAGGGGTGGTGGGAGATGCACATGGAAGTGTGAATTGAATGATATACTGAAGAATTTCAGATGTGGATCTAGGCAGTGCAGATGTGTAAATAGTAGGGAATTCAAAAGTTTTTTGTTGCAGGTAGGGTGCGAGGATTGGACCCTGGGAAGATAGTATCTAACCTTACTTGGGTAGTAAGCAGAACATTGGGTGTCCTTGAGGGCTTAAGGCTGGGTGCCCGAGGCTGGTGCTAGACAAGAGAGGTGATGGTCATTTGTGCTTCTCTTCAGAGTGCTGGAAGGCATGGAACTTCCCCTTTCCTGTCCCTGACTCACATCTGAAACTAACTGTGGTCTTTGCCTGCTCAGCTTCTTAGACTTAAGATTTTTTTCTAACTTTCGGTTGGTTTAGTCATTCTTTCACCACTCTTCCACAAGAATTCAGTTATGTTCTAAATGGATGCCCAAAGGCCAGGCATAAAGAGGAGGAAGAAGGGGAGTCAGTCACAAAATGGGTTAATAAAATCTGCATGAAATTCCAAAAGCATGTTTGATACATACATAGCAGCCATATGTTATTAGGTGAGTCCATAGAATGACTCTGAGAAGCTTGGAAAGTTATGCTTGCAGAATACGGAATTGGTGGGAGAGTGACAACATCTGAAATTGAAATGTAAGTACTTGCCAGACTATGCATTTTAATAAGAAGATATGAATTAGCCACAGTGTCTGGAGAATAGCCAGGGTGCTCTTCAGATCTTTAAAATTCACTTTACTCGTTTTGCATTTTCTTCATCCTCTTACTGCCATTACTTTTCTATCTTTTTAGTACACATGTCAACGGAGTGAAAATAAGCAAAGAACATCTAGATTGATTATAAGCACAGTTTTGACCTCATGGGTTCATTTAGTGGATCGCACTTTGAAAATGTGTTTGTGTCTATCCATCTGGTGGTTATTCCAGCTCATTTTCGAGGCTAGATGATACTACTTGTAGCTTTCAGATGTTTGCTGTTTCTTCATAGAGCTATGTGTGGATCTTTTCACTGGTGGTTTACCCATTCTGTGGCTTAGGACACGGTTTACAGGGATGCAACCCCAAATTTGGTCTGTTGTTAAGGTCAAGTATACAGCTGACTGTATTGTAACTTAATATCCCAGTCACAGAGTACCTACTACAGATCCTCCTTTTTCATGCTCAGAAAGCTGTAAAGAGCATTGAGGATTTAAGAATCCTGTAGCTATACCTCCTCTTTCAAAGTCATAGCCAGAGAAGTCTCAGAGGGAATTTCTGTGGCTGAGACTTGTGTTGACTGATATGACAGGGAAATGATGATTTGCAAGTTTTGTTTGCTTAAAATTTTAATTCTCGTTACTTTACATCATGATTATAAGATAACATAAGAACATTATAAAGAGGTTTTTTTTTTTAGAATTGGGGATTGAACTCAGGCCCTTGTGCTTGCCAGGCAAGCATTTATTCTACTGAGCTATCTCCCTGGCGTTAAAGTGTTGAAAGACTTGTGCTTTTTCTGTTTATGAACTCTTGGGGTAAAGAGTTAAGTTCTTAGGTTTTTCATGAGAACCAGACTCAATTACCTATATTTACTGTTTGGTTTTTTCACCTTTTATTTATTAATCTTTAAGCATCTTATACATTTTTCTCTTTTGGTTTATTTTGATAGATAAGAATGTTCAATTTATATAACTTTCAACCAGATGCATTTGATGAAAACATCACAAATGTCTATATCTGTGTGAATCAATGATGGGGCATCCCAAACACTAAAAACCTAGAAAAGGGAAGCAAAAATAACTGTGAGGTGACTAGTATTTCTAGCAATCTAAGGTTACTAGATTAATAAAGTATTGATCTTCCTTATCCTTAACAATGAAAACAGTAAACTCTATGCTATTTTAATTTTCTTAATTTTTTAAAATAAAAATACCTAAGTTACAAAATGCATACATTGTGTGGTGGGTTGACAGCTGGTGGTCACCCTATATCACCCAGCTGAACTGAATCAGCCTGCTGCTGGGCATGCAAGGTCCACCTGACGATTATCGCCAACAAAACAAAACTGGAGAAGAAGAGGAGGTGCTATTAGGGAGCCGTTGGTCTCCTGGGGAGCTTGTCTGGCTGGCTTTCCTGAACTTCACTGTTCTCACTGTTGGAGGAGCTTGGGACTTCGCTGTTCCTGAGGATGGCTGTTCTTTTGAGGGGAGCTCTGGCTCTAACTTTGAGTGTCGTCTCCTGGTTGCAGTGCAGATCTCCCAGCCTGCTGGCACAGATCCTTCATCTTACTAGTGCTGACTGTCTAGCTTCCATCACTGACCTTTGGGCCTTCCCAGTGCAGATCTGTGAAACAGACCTGCATGAGACATTGTCACGGCCTCTAGGCCTCTGGTTGGACTCATAGGGGGAGTTATTATGGGCTGTAGCTCTCCAGCTGGATTCGTACCAGACATTGCCTTGGGGTCCAGGTCCTCAGCTGGATTCTTTATGTGTTCAGTGTGTAGACAAATTTTCTGCACTTTTGTAAACTTGACTCTTTGGATAACTATTAGAAAATAGTTTTGTACATTATGTGTCCTGTACTGTTTCCCTTGCAAGCCCTAACTGGAAAATTTGGAAGATGGAGAGAAGTGTAACAATAAGATAACAATTATCTCAGGTTGTATATACATGTGTGCACATGTCCATGTCCATGTTGTCCATAAGGATTTGCTAAGGATTGCTCCTAGTGCCCTCCCTACACCAAAATCTGCCAATGCTGAAGGCCCTTATTCAAAATGTTACAGTGTTTGCATATAACCTGTACACTAGATTTTTTATAATACAGTGTAAAATATAAGGTAAATAGTTATTACTATCTAGGAAATAATGACAAGAAAAAAGTCTGTATTTAGTATAGACTTGGACTTTTTTCCTTGAATATTTATGATCTGAAGTTGGCTGAGGCCATGGATGTGGAGCCCCCAGGTATGGAGGGCCAGGTTTTGTGTGTGTGTGTGTGTGTGTGTGTGTGTGTCTGTGTGTGTTTATGTACTATTAGATAAGATTCTGGGATGATGGTAATGTTCTGATTTAGTACTGTGAATTATGTGAAAATAGTTGTTTTTCAAAACTCACCTAAGTATATCCTTAGGATTTGTACATTTCACTGTATAAAATTTCTCTTACCACTGAATAACAACAATAAAATTAAAAACACTTGTCTTGAAAATGTCTGATTGACATTTGTATTTTAATAAAATAAAAATAAATGGAAAAAAAAGATAAAAAAAATAAAATTAAAAACACTTTAAAATTACAGCACCTAGGATCAATCATGGCTACCATTTTTTGTACTTCTCTTTTTAAAAATTCTTAAAAAGAGAGTTTGGTGTGGTGGTGTATGACTATAATGCTAGCAGTAAGGAGGTGGGGGAAGGAGGATTGCCATAAGTCTTGAGGCCATAGTGAGCTCAAGGCCAGCTTGTACTATACATTCAGACCCTATCTGAGAGAGAGAGAGAGAGAGAGAGAGAGAGAGGCAGAGAAACAGAGACAGAGAGACAGAGACAGAGACAGAGAGAGACAGACAGAGAGACAGAGAGAGAGAGACAGAGATAGATATTATATGGAGAATATCACAACCTATTTTTATTTATTTTGAAAAGAATACAAAATAGGGGCTGGGGAGATAGCTCAGTAGAGTAAGTACTTACCTGGAAAGTGCAAGGTTCTGAGTTCAATCCCCAGTACTGAAAAAAAATTAGAAATGGTACAAAATTTCACTAAACAAAGTAATAGGAATTCAACAATGGTTGCTGTATTGTAGGATGTTATCTTCAGATTAGTTGTTCAGGTAACCAGATATAAATGTGCAAAATTGGTTAAACAAAACAAAAGCATTATAAGAAATTAAGACAAAAAATAAAAAGAAAAAAAAATTAAGCATTAACTGCTCCTTTCAAAAGACCAGCAGAAATCAGCAGCACAATTATCCAAATTATCCTGCATATACACATAGATTATCCTTTTTCCCTTCTTTTTTTTGTCGTTTTCCTCAGCCCAGTTTCTCCTTCTCATTGAACAGATTCTTTCCTTTTCAGAGTGTCTACTGTACCTTTCAAATTTTAGTTATTCTTTCAGGTTCTCATATTAGCAAGACAATAGGATGTTTGTACATGTGGGTCTGATTTATTTCACTTACCAATGCAGTCTCTAGTTGTGTCCGTTTATCTACATCACAGCCTATTTTTAAAAATTAATATGAGCATTTTAAAGTATGAAACATAGTATTTAATAGTCACTATATATTTGTTATCCAAATGTATCATAATTTGATATAATCAATTTTGTATTGACTAATATAGGTTTTTAAAACACTTTACTTTTGGGAATAAAATTAAAAACTTAATTGTGCAATACTTTTCTGTGAACTCTGGATTTTTTGTGATGTGTCATTTGGTTCAGTTCAGCTGAATTCAAGAGGGGACTCGTCCATGACATGCTGTGAGCCATTCTACTTCAAAGTGCCTATTGTCAGATTGGCCAGATACAGTGGAAATGAAATAGAAATAGTAATACGGAGTCATTATAGTATGTGACTACAGGGGTGATTGGACATGTGTTGGACATTTAAATTAAAAGATGTATCACACTAAAAGACACATTGCCACTGATCCCCTCAAGATACTCCCCTGCCCGCAGGGGGACACAGGGCTTCATTCTCACCACTTCCTGAAGTAGTTCTGGAGGCCCTTTCTCATGAGTGTCTTTATATGGGGCCATACAAAATACAAAATACAGTGACTGCTGCTGCCTGGCGTTATCCTACAGTGAGAGAGGCTTGTAAAAACCTTACGATGTATCATTATTCACTGATACAGCACCATAAGACTTATTGCTGTTCCTGAAAGGCAGAATGACCATGAAAGGTCAGTAGTTTGAAATGACTTAGGACTTTGTGGCAGCCATGACAGTCCAACTAAAGACATGAAAGAGGACTTCCAGGACTGCTTCAGGAAGTGGCAAGCATGATGGGCTAAGTGTGCTTGGACTGAGGTGGATTTGAGGGGCTATAATGGTGATACGACTTTTATAGTAATAAACATCTAAATTTAAATGCACAGTGCATCTCTGGGTTGAGCCTTGTACTTTGTTTCTCAGCCACTGTAAATTCTGGCGATGTAAGATTATGTAGGTATAGTTGGAGACTATCCTCCTAGTTGCCATTTGTTGAGACCTCTGCTAAGCTATTTGGGGTTCCATTTCATAGTGTTCTATGCAAGTACAGATCATTTTTAAAAAGTCAGACACTGTAGAAGCAGACTATCAGGATGTTTCCAGAAAAGCAGAACCTGTAAGAGATGCATGCATATTTATTGCAGGGACTTGCCTTGTGTGGATGTGGAAGCTGGCGAGGCAGACTGGGATTCTTAGATATGAACAGGCTGTTGTCCACAGCAGAATTTCTTTTCCAAGAGTCCTCAGTTCTGATCTCTGGGTCCTGCATCAGACTGAGTCAGAGCTACCCAGATAATCTAGGTGGGATAATCTCTCTCATTCCTAGTAAGCTGCTTCTGAACCATATCTACAGGTATCTTTATAGAAAACCCTACGTTAAGTGTTTGATGGAATAACTGGGTCATGTAGCCTAGCCAAGGTGACTCAAAACTGACTGCCCGACAGACACAACTGTACACCAGTCTGGCTTCCATTGGCTCCTCCTCTTTTCTTTTTTTCTTGAAGCACATCCCCTCCCCTCCCCTCCTCTCCCTTTTTTTTTCTACTGTATTTAGTACAGGATCTACTGGGTCTGTCTACACAGATCAGACTCAGTGATCTTCCTATTTTTAGCCTCCCAAGAGCTGGGATTATAGGTGCATGCCACCATACCCAGTCTCGTTTAGCATTTCAGTGCATTCTTGGTGCGGGGCCTGCATGGCACACCGGGGATCAAACCCTGGTCCCTGAGCCTGCCTAAGCAGGTGCTTTAGTCCACTGAGCTATCTGGTCAGCTTTTATTTTCTTTTTAAAAATAGCTACATAATAGCTTTTTGTGAACTAAACACACATCATAGCACCATGGTTAAGCACCATAGTCAGCGTCAACCCAAGGAGGCAGCCACTTGGTACCAGCAGCTGATGGCACTCGTGGGTATTACTGCCTGGAGTCTGAGCTCTTGACCGCTGTGTGCTGCCTTGTGTCTACACTCTATTTCTTCCTAAACATGCGGGATGAGAAATTCATTTTTAGTTGCTTCTTAGGAACTGGCACAAGTTTGAAATGATGAAGCTAAATTTGATCAAGTGTTTTTCTGGGGCTATCAGGAGAATGGAATCAATTACGGTAATGCTTTAAGCACTCGAGAGCCCTTAATGTAAAAGACTGTTGTGGGAAATGTTTACTTGTCTGTAAAGTCAACTGCCTGCTGGCCCCAGATTCTGATTTGTGCTTCGTGTGTCACTTGCTTTCAGATGTAATCTATTCCTACAGGATGCATTCTAAGTATGACATTTTTATTTAACGTCACATATGCATTGTAGAAAGCCTCTAAGAAATAATTTAAAAACTCTTCTTTTCAAAGTATTTTGTGTAGTTTCCATATTATTTTTCACTGTTGGCTTTTTTTTTTTTTTTTTTTGGTGGAACCAGGGATTGAACTCAGGCCCTTGCACTTGCCAGGGAAGCGCTTATTCCACTGAGCCATCTCCCTGGCCCTCCCTATTGGGTTATGAGAGTGGTTTGTGTGCTGACATGATTGACTGCTGGAATGCGCTCTTGGGAGCCAGTGTCTCAGATGTGTAGCAACTTCCTGCAGAACCCGAGTTATGTGTACACTGCAGTTTTTCTTTATATTCTGATGCTGATGGGAGTGGAAAAGCTTACCTGCTGGCTGCTGTCCATGAAGGACACCTGTTCAAATCTTACCTCCTCACTGCCTTTGCCTGGGTAGCAGTCTCTTCTGGCTGGTGCTTCAGCTCAACACACCCAAGAAGAATAGACACCTCTAGCTCTCCTTTGTTTCACGTGCATTTATGAGGCTGGTAACTGACACTTGTATGGGAAAACTGGCCTGGCTCATAAAAGGGTCCTGTGCTATTAGAGCTTCATGAAACGCACCACCTGTCCGCCCACTTGCAGGGCTGCCTGTCACTTCAGACCCACCACACTGGATTGTGCTGAGCCCAGGTTCTATGAATATGCAACAGGAAATGATTTTGGAAAGTTACAGGGAGATGCTAATGATAAGTAGGTGTATTTAATGTTTCTCTAATCATTGATCCCTTTGTTTCTTTTCTTTCAGTTTGTAGAGGTCTCAGTTTACAGTTGCTGGCTCCAAGGCAGGGTGGCCTGTGCAGGGGCATTGCAGAGAGGCAACAGTCAGTGGCCGAGCAGGGCAGGCAGGAGGCAGCAGGCAATAAGGGGTGAGCCCACATGCTCTGAGGGTGGGTAGCACTCACGCTCAGGGTTGGGCACCCTGAGTCCTACCCAGAGCTGTGCCAAGCCAGTGCATTAATGCCAGTGCATTAATTTGGTAATCCCAGCATCACACACTCCTAATCCAGCCACCTCCGAAAAAGCCCCACCTATGATCTCATGGCACTTTGGAGGGACATGAGGCACAAACCGTAGCAAATGGAAAGGAGAAAGAATAGGGAAAAGGAACAAAAGGGAAGGAAAGAAATCAGCCAGCTGCGATTGTTGTGCCCAGGAGCCGTGGTTACTTCATAGTATGCATTAGGTGAAATATTTCTTTTTGTTCAGTTATTTTCTTTCTTAAAAAGTGTCATGTCTTGAAACAAAATTGGCAGAAACACATATATAGTTACTTTAGAACTAGTGAAAACAAAAACGAACCGTAATAGGTCAATACATAATTTGAAAACTGATGTTACATTCTACAGCAAAGAGATCTCTTTGTTACTATTTGACATTTGGTAGCGAGGGATCTGTTGGAAGGACCATCTAAGGAAGACTTCCTGATCTCCTCAGACTGGTGGCCAGAGAGGTGTTTTGAGGGCCACAGGGGGGTCATGGTAGCTGCTGTGGTGGCCCACAGAGCGTGGCCCTGGACCTGCAGCCACGGAGTCACCGGAATTTGTTACACATCAGCCTAGACCACCTGAATGAGAAACTCCAAGGAGCAGGGTCCGAATTCTATCTTGAAGAAGCTAACAGTGGATCCTGATGCACCTGTTGCTTGTGAACCACTGCACAACAGAGAAGTCAAGGTAGTTAAGGGTCAGAAGTCTCCGCTGGCTCCCAAGCTGGCCTTTCCCCACGTGTCTCCCTTGTCCCGCAGTCTCTCTGCTCTCTGCTTTATTGGTGGTGTCCTAAGTTGGTGGGTTTTCCTGCCTTATTTTGCTCCTGCTGCTGTTAGCGTTGGTTCTGAGGGAAGAACAGTGGGGCCTTAATCAGGACCTTTTGATTCCTCCAGCCTTCTTCTCTTAAGCTGTTGGATAAGGCGTTGCAAGGGGTTAACTAGAGAAAGCTCTCTAGCTTTGTCAAAGGTAAACTGAGAGACTGAGTCTTGCTAATCAGTAAAGGGTCTCTTTCATCAGGTGTGATGTTAGCATATTTACTTACATATTCATTAATTTATATATTTGCATAATTTATAAATATTTGTTTTGGTTCCATACGATGCAGTCACTTTCTTCACCAAGGGCGGTGCTATCTGCATCAACTGACCTTGTCAAGGAGCAGGATTTTTTCATTTTAAACCATCTGTGCTTCTGTAGCCAGCTTGATGCATAACTTACATCTTTGGCTCGGTGGAATAGGTGCTTCTCTGGCAAGCACAAGGACCTGAGTTCAATCCCTGGTTCCGCCAATAAAAAAAACAAAACAAAACAAAACAAAAAAATCAAAACAATAGAATCTCACCTTTTAACCAAGGAACACATCTACATTGGAATGCTGTTGCACAATTCTTTCTTTCTTCACTGGTTTCTTTACCAAGTCACCAGGCCTGCTGACTTGTCCCTCAGTGCCTATTGCATCCATTTCCCCTTGTCTCCCCTGCCCTGTCACATCTTTTATATATCTAATGTCTTTGAGTGCCATATATATATTTTTTTATGAGCGAATAGATTTATTGAGAGAAAGAAAGCTCCTGTCCAAGAGAGGGACAGGAGGGGGGCCCGAGTGGGTAGTTCACCAGGAAGCTGTCTCTTCCAGGGACTTTTATAGAGGAAAATCATGTGGTGAGGCGGGTCTAAGGTGGTAAAGACATGGGAACTTAGGTGGACAAGAGGTGGGACAAAACCATGGTTAACCAATGAGATTACAAGCACCATTGCTCTGGTAAAATTGATTAAGTTCAGGAACAAATAGGGAAGCAAGTCACGTAGCAAGCAGGCATGAATATGGGACAGGGTCTCTTCCTGTTGGGGGTTGGGCTAGTGACTCATTTAGGCTCTTTCAAAGTGATTGATATCTATCTAGAATATCAATGTCTGATGCCCATCCCTAAGGAAGTATGTAGCTATGTTTATTCTTTTTGTCTTGGTCTTGAGGTGTGGCCCATAGGGAGTATCTGTCTCTTTCAAGTTGCAAAGTCACCTTGTCTGCCATCTTGTCTCCTTGAGGGCCTGGCCCTGTCTGACTGCCTAGAATATTTCTATCTAACTACCCTGCCTGCAACATTCCCACCTCTGAAGAAGTAACCTGAACTGCCGTGAGTGATTTGACCACTCTGGCTTCTTCACCCTGAAAGGGGTCATAGTTGTGGATCAGCAGTCAGATACATTCTTCAGCGATTCTATCTAAAGGCCCTTAGTAGAGAATAGGCATTTCCATTACAGCTTTGAATCTCCATCCAGTGATCTCAGTGGGACTCTCCAAAATGATACAGGGAGAAAAACTGATCTTGGGTGGGTGACCTCCAAACAATAAGCTGAACCTCCAAATGTCATAGGGAAAACCAATCTCTGGACCTGATCTGTACTGAGTTTGTGTTCTCTAAAACCAAAGAATGAATTTTAGGTACAAACGGAGGTTATGAGCAGAATAGATTTATTGAGGGAAAGAAAGCTCCTGTCCAAGAGAGGGAGAGGAGGGGGCCCGAGTGGGTAGTTCCCCTTTGAGTGCCATTAAGTGCACTAAAATGCTCTGGAGGTGGAGTGCGACACAATAGGAAAGGTAGGGAGGTGGACTTGTCATTCTGGAGGGATTGGGAAACTTTCCCAGGAAGCAAAGTCAGTAAATATTTTAGGCTTTGTGGGCCATAGAGGCTCTGTTGGGACGCTCCCGCTCTGCCTCTTCCAGGGTGTGAGACAATGTACACCGTGTTCTGATGAGAGCTTGGCCTCGTGCTAGTTCCTCAACCCTGGTCTAGAGGGTGAGGCAGGCTACACACAGGTGCAGTCAGGGTGAAGAAATGAAGCAGTGAGGAGATGAGTAAGGCTGGGCATGTTTTCTTTTAGTTGTCAGCTGGCATGGAAAGTCTCCTTGGCCTGAAGAAAGCTGGTAATAGCCATGGGTCGCATGGTTCCTTGAAGAGCCTTCCTGGTGAGGTAATGTGGGTGACATGCCCTGGCACGGCCTCACAGGGCTTGCTTAGGGAATGTCAGACTGGCTGGAGGGCGCCAGTGGGCAGGCCAGCTGGGGCAGTGCCAAGAGAGGGGGTAGAAGCTCATGGGCAGGCAGAAGGGAAGGAGGCCACCACCTGAGTGAAGGTAAGGAGGAGCCCAAGAGGCCAGGGCCTGGGGAAGGCACTGGTTTGGTTTGGCTAGAGAACAGGTGAGCAGGAATCCTCAGGACTTGAAGTCTTTTGTCTTTGAAAACTGTGCCAAGGAGTTTTGACTTTATTGATTGGCAGGTTTTTAGGGAGAGGAACACTGCCTGCATGTGCTTTAGGAAAGGTGACAGGTGACATATGGAGGGCATAGGCATTCGGATGGGAAGGAGGCTGGACTAGGGAAAGACCTTCGATTTAGCCAAGAGGGTGACCTCTTTGTCCTGTCACAGGCCTGGACATCCTGCTGGTACTTAGTTCTTCCTGCTTCAAGGAATGTCCTAGAGGCTTCTTTCTGAGGGAAGCCTGCCTCATCCCTGGGATTAGCAGGGTCCTGTTTTTCCTCTTGGTTTTCATAGCTCTTTCTCTTCCAATATGGATCAGCCAGAGCCATTTGTTTGTATGCCTCTAGCACTCCTTATGTGCTATAACTCCCTGAGGACAAGGGATGCTTCATTGACTTTGGACTTTGGGACCTCACTATTTAGTGCAGGGGATATGAACTCAGCAGCTCATTGTCCCATTGTCTTCTGTGTTACCTTAGGAAAGTGACTCTGCTTCTCTGAGCCTCTACTTATGTGTGGAAGCAGATAGGAGCATTACTAGCTTAACAGGACTCATGTGATGACTCGGTTGTTCAGGAAAGCACTTCAGTTAGAGCGTTAAGCTTGCATGGTTTCAATAAATGCCAGCAGTTGTTCTATGCTTGCTGGTTAGTAACATTCCTGTTACAACAGTGCCTGACATAGTGCCTGGCTCGTAGATGTTCATCAAACATGAGTTGACAGGGAGTGTGGTGCAGGCAGGTATTGTGGTAGCTGGATGGAGACCAGCCTGAACTGTGGCACTGCTGCCTATAGCAGATGGGTTTCTACCCTAAGAATTGATTGATGGGATTTCAGAAAACCTTATCGGTAGTGAGATATCTTAGAAAGATTTGATTTTAGAAAAAGCTGAAAAGCGATAATTTATGTATCAGCAAAAAAAAAAAACAAACCTTAGTGCATATGCATTATCAGTATAACTCATCAAAGGAATTTTCATAGCATGAAATGTGCTGATGATAGGCCTGAAAGGTGAACGTTGAAGGGTAACAATGTCAGCAGTGCACCTCACTTCCAGATTGGCTGCATTATTTGGGTTCCATGCCCTTGTAGACTAAATATACACAGGTGCTATTTATGTATTTATTTATTTATCGTCAGGTATGGGAATGGACTCTAACAGGAAACTGTCTAATGAAACAATGCTTTTAGAGATATCAGAAACTGACCAAGGCATGATCCTGAAAAATGTAAGGGACATAATTGATACCTCTAGGCATTACCTGCTCATTCCTCCGCCTTTCTAACCTATGCTAATGCGAGGTCCTGATCTTAGTACCCAGTGGCTTAACCACCACTCCTTTGGGCATTGTGCTCCCCTCCTTTCTGTCCCTTTGCCTCCCCAACCCTGTTGTCCTGGGGAGGGGCCAGCTACTGCTGAAGTCTTTGGTGGCAGCTACAGTAGGCACCTGAGAAGGAGGCGTGGGACGAAGAGCATCACGCTGCTTTGGAGCTGTTTTGGGGGAGGGAGGAGTGAGAGGGATGAAGACATCAGTCTCTGTTCCTGGAGAACTGCAAGGGAGAACGCTGTAGGTCTTGTATTCCACACCCCGCAATTCAACCTAGCCAGCAGTGTAAGAAAGGCACAGGAGAGTGCCTCGCTCCACTGGATACCACAGCCCACCTTGAAGCTGTGTATTGTGCATGTTCTATACATAGCCCAGTACGCTGGGAAACCGACATCCATGCCCTTTGGTTTGTGTGTTTTGGCTACTTCTGTTTTAAAAAATCATTTATTTATTTATGTATTTATTTATTTGGTACAGGTCTTGCAGTGTGGCTTGGACTCAGAGTGATCCTCCTGTTTCAGCATCCCCAGGGCTGGGATTACTGGCATGCACCACCACACCCAGTTTTGGGGCTGGCACAGTGTGCCCAGAGATTTGGGGCTGGCACGGCATGTGGTATCAGGGATTCAGCCCAGGTCCTTGTGCTTGCCAGGTAGGCACTCAGACTGCTGCGCTATCTCCCCAGCCCCTGCTTACTTAACTTCTTAATACTGTTGAAGAAAGGAACTCTGATTTTCCTGGGATTACACAAACATTTCCATTACTCTACTCCCACCCATTTTGGGTCTTGCAATTAAAATTTCTGATGTCTGGATTTGCCATGTCTTCTTGAATTACCTAGATTTGTTTGCTTTCTGATCCTCTTTTGTGTCTTTGCTCATGTTCTTCTTTACCTGCAAGGCCTTTCCATTTTATTCCTACTGGTCCAAACACCTCTCATTTATTGAAGGCTCATTTCCTCCAGGAAGCTTTTTCTTTCATAGGAGAGGCAATTTTGAAAAAAAAAAAAAAAAAAAAGAATTTAAGACAATGGAAGGGTGATGCTTGAGGGATTAAAGAAAAGGCTAGGGGTGGTGTTGTTTCTAGACAAGGAACAGCAGGTGCATAGGAAGCTCAATGTGGCTGGGCCCTAGGAAGAAGGGGAGAGAAACACTAGATGGGAGAGTCAGAACTGAGTACAGAGGGAGGGCTTGGAGAGCAAGGTGTAGACATTTAATTTTGTCTTACTGTGTTGGGATCCCACTGAAGAATTTTAAGTGAGAATGAGTTAAGATTCAATCTTAAAGATATTTGGGCTGCTATTGGAGCCAGGAGCGGCAGTGTACGTGGGGACACCATTAGGAAGCAGGTGTGGTTACCTTGGTGGCTTGGATAGAGCAATGGTAGTGGAGACTGACACTTGTGGGCAGACTTGTGCCCACAGATCTTGGCACGGTATGATCCAAAGAGGAACTCTCCTCTGGAAAAATGCCTGCTTGCGAGCCTGCGCGAACTGGAGTTGAAAGGCTAGAAGTACTTGTGCCTGTGGGCGTGCTTCTCAGTCTCTGCTTCCTTCGATTGCACACCTGTAAAATAAAGGAAGTAGTAATTGGTAGTTTCTGCTGCTAGAGCTACATTAGTTTTACTTTTCCCCCCTGTTAAGATACTGTGGATTAATCCTTCCTCTTAGACGGCATAAGTGGTCTCTGACCATTTGTGAAAGAGTGTCTGCAACACCACATTCCTCAATCAGTGCGTTTGGTGCTTGCGTGGATTCAGACTTCAGTGCAGGTGCGCTTGGTGTTGTGCTCTTTAGTGATGGAAGTCCTTCCCCTGCCCTCCTGTACTCTGAGCCGCCTCGACCTGGTCCTCTTTAGCCGGGAGACGGCTGTGTCCATGGCTCCTTCGTGCCCAAACAATGC